>CAMXCT020005791.1:0-47500 GCA_947184155.2 Cladocopium goreaui
ACATCATTTCAAAAACTCATCAACCATCTCGGTTTCCCATGTTAGATTACCAGGCAATTCGCCACACCATATCACTCCTCAGCGCAGCCACCTTCTCATCGTAGCTTTGCCCGGATAAGACCTGAAGGGATGGCTACGGCCACATGACAGCCATTAAAAACACCCCGTTTTCCCATCTCATCTGGTTGGTGGTATACCTACCCCTCTGACAAATATTAGTCAGTTGGGATTATGACATTCCCAATATATGGAAAGTCATAAAATTCATGTTCCAGTCACCACCAACCAGTTTGGTTGAAAACGGTTTCCCTATGGGTTATTATCATAATCCCCTATCATAACCAGGTAGCTGCTAATCCCCTATAACAATCAATTCACCAGGGCCTCTGGGGCCATCCAATGATAGGTGCCAGCCCCGCTGGTCATACACACCTGGCACGGCAAAGGGGACTGGGGGATGACTGGGGGATGCAGTGGATGGTAGTGGATTGTAGTGGATCGTAAAAGGATCCAAAACACACACATGTCTAGTGTGTGTGTGTGTAAGGCATACTTCAGTCGGAGTTTGCCCTCGGAATTTCGAAGACGGAAAACAGCCGCAACAGCCACCAGGGACACCAGATCTGCCACCACTGAGGAGCAACGTTCGTTGTTGGGAACGTGGTGCCATCCTCCTATGGAGGTCACTGGTGAAACACCAGGACCCAAAAACCGACCACAAACTGCTGTGACATAAGGGCGACATGCCAGCCTCTCTGCAAGTGAACAGCTTGTATGATCCCAACTCGGGTCCCAAACAACCGCCTCAGGCTTCCGCCGGGCGCCTGTTGTGGTGCTGAAGGGAAAGCTCTGGAGAGACCAAAGTCTGAGACCTGCGAAGGGGCACCATGTGCTGGAGCTGGAACTCACTTCAGTGGTTACCCTCTGGTGAACTAACAAAAAGCTATGGGCTATGGAAATCACCCTAAACAAACAATTTTCCATAGCATTCCATAGCTAAGTTAGTTTACCGGAGGGTACGTTTGTGGGTACCCTTCGGGAATCAAACATGGCACGCTGGGAAATCCCTATAAAGTAGAGGAGGTTTCTAGCTGGGAAAATCAGCAAACTAAATGGCGATGGTATTTTCCAAATATCCCAAATTGCCAAGTGCAATGATCCTCCATTTTTTGTAGTATGACGGTTCTGGGAGGAACGGCAAAACTTTCCCAGGATTGTTGATTCTGTTCCGCATGATTTGTGGTTGTGGATAATTGTAGAACGGTTTAATATTCATGGCCCACGTCTACAGTCTTTCTCCCGTGTGGATAGAGGCCAATACAATCCAATACACACTTACATACAAAGCCTTGGTAGCTGTTCCATCTTTTGAGCAGGTAGAACTCCAATAACTATGGTTTATGGTATATACTTGTAACTATAGTTAATGGGGTTTATTGACCATCTTATAACTGGGGGGCCCCACATTGTACCCTATGGATCCACCATTCTCGAAGCCTCAGCTTCCCGGAATACCCGGAATGCACCTTCACAGCCGGAATATCCTCATTGCTTCGCAGGGGTGCCGTCAGGAGCAAATTCAAGGATTTCAAATCCCGATGCACCACCTGGATCAAGGCCCTGCTGGAAAGTTGTAGGAGTGGAATGTAGAACTTAGAAAAATCGTGCGGAATGTGTGTCACTTCAAACATGGGGATAGCAAAAATCAAAGGCATTTTTTGTTGATGGGGAAAATTATGATAAACAATGATGTTGATAGATTTTGGTTGATTTGGGGGTACATCGGGGTACCCTATTTTCAGACAAACGCATGTAGTCATGACAGGATGAACATGAGGATAGTCATCACAATCATCATAAACATCGTCATCACGATATGCCACATATGGTAAGGGTTGCGTTTCACATCATTTTGAGTGGTTTCAACTCGTGCAGCTTGAAAGACCTGCTGAAACTCAGTAGCTCTGTTTCTTGGATCAACCCCGGAAGCGATTTCAAAAGGCTAGGAAGTTCTGCCCTTACGCATCCATTTTAGATCATTCTTCGGGGACAATATCGCAATTAATTTGCGCTCACAAGACTAGGGATGCGGAAACAGGGACTTCCGATTTAAAGAACATCTCTTAAACATGACTGATGACCCCACGAGGTAATTCGATTCCATGCAAATTAAAGGGATGACCCCACAGCAAAGGGATCACCATAGCTACCCCACTTTCACTTGTGACCGGTGACCGCCTGCCGCCGGTGAAGGAAATTCATGCCCTGCCGAGAAATCTGCGAGGGAGAAGGATCAAATGGCACTTTTGATGCTACCAGTTTTGCTAGTGGAGATCATCTGTTCATTGATAGCTCTCCAAAATGAGGTTCAACTCTGTATATAACAACAACATATATATATATACACGTATGTTTACACATTACATTCAAGTATCTGTGTTACAAGATCAGAATTAAAACAAACTTATACAGGATGTACAGTTTCCCAAAAAGGATCAAAAACAGACACATCTATCTTTTGTTTTTGCCATGGGTCAGCAATGTCAGCAAGCCGGAAAGTGCAATGTGGTCTCTGCAGTCTGGGATGGTCGAATATTCAAACTGATGAAGACATACATATTCCATGAGTATCCCTATCATATTCCATTGCTTTCATCCCCATTCACATCGTTCACACGAATTTCTGCATCTGACTCTATCTGACTCTATCTGACTCTGGGTTTTGCTGAAAACAAACAGAAACAAATCATGTCAGTCATTCATGTTCCCAACTTGGAATGGCTTTGATGACTTGCTACAATCTTCAAAGCCATTCCAAGTTATCCTTGGCTACCCTCTGGTAAACTAACAGTTTGCTCTTGAATGTATGGCCATTGAAATAGTTGATCTACCCAGCTATAAAAGGGTGATGTTCATTGATTTTCCACATGTACCCTCTGGTAAACTAACATAACTATGGAAAATCACCATTTGTCATGGGAAAACTCACTATTTCAATGGCCATTTTCTATGTCGCAAACTGTTAGTTTACCAGAGGGTAAATCCCATTAGATCACCATTAAACCGCCATAAAATCACCATTGTCCTAGTGGTTAATCCCCTATTTTGCAGGTGAATCCCTCCTTTTCCAAGGCGGCGAACCGGGATTCTCCGTGGCGAGACTCGCCATCCGCCTTGGCCACATCCAGGGCGACCTGCAAGCGCTGACCCCATGGCAGCTGCAGGTCTTTGCGCTGGTGGAGCAAGGCCTGGCTTCGACGAAAAATGGCTCCTCAAATCCAAGAAGAATGGGACATATTCACATATATATATACACATAATATATATATATATATATGTATCATATATATATATCATATATATATATATATGTAATATATATATATATATATATATATTATATTGTAATTATATTGTTATATACTATCCGGATCTATATGGAGGTTTCCAAAGTCATGGGGATATCCCAATAGCTGAATGGGAGATGCAGAAAGTATATAATGGTTATAGAATGGGAATATCATGAATATCTAATTATATAACCACCACAATGTGTTGGTCAACTTAAAAACAGTCAGTTTTTTGGTGGCAGTTCTGTTCGCCACAAAAGCATGAAACCCCACTTGCCCAATGTTTCGGACCTCAAAACGTCAGCGTGGATTATCTGAGAGAGTGCTTCTATATGAGGCAGGCTCTATATTATTGTTTAGGTGTGTCTTCCCTCGTAAGTTTGGACGTCCCCTATCGTTTTCCCCTTGCTTATGTGATATGATCCGAAGTTTGAAGCCAGCAACCAACGACATCAGCAGCGGCTTCGACAACAAACTCCGCCGGGGAGGCGAAGATGGTTCCGCCCGCGCAGAACTCTGAGATGATCAGCGCTTGAGGAGCCTGGGCAGACGACGGAATGTGGAAGGGATGGCAATGTGAGCAATGTCATATATAAACCACCATCTATAAATTGATGGTTTCTACCACCCATAAAAATGGAAATTTTGGGAGGATCCTATTGTTTTGCTAACTTTATATATAGGAACTCTCATATGCTCAAGGATTTGCTTAAGGGGTCTGAAACAAAAAGCGAAATAAAAAACAATTCAGTAGATTCCATGGTCCGACTGACCAATGGAACAGCAAGAACTCACCCATTCAGTAGCAAATCTGTTGGAATCTGTTGGAAGTTGATTTCACTGTTTGAAATTGACATCGCCGTCGATCCGGAAAGAGCGAACGAAGAACTTGATACACCAAGTCCCATCGCGTGGGACTATGAGGGCTATCTGGGGTTTCATCCACCCTGCAACATATTTACCCAGGGATGTGCAATCCCAGTTGGTACGGGTATGTGCTCAGCGACCATTGTTACATCTACATGTGTCAAGGATGTACATCTGTGTGTATATATATACATATCTATACATCATATATGTATGTAATATTACATGACCAACTTATCAATGTGATACCCCCCAGCCCCCAGTTGCATATGGCTCTGTCCCCATTCGATTCTCATTCATCAACCCACATTTTCCCTATGTTTACCGCCTTTGTACACGCGCCCATGAAGAGCACCAAATTGGGATGCCGCCTCAACAACTTCGGCTCAGCGGAGAGTCCGCTTCGGAATCACTCTCCAAGGAGGCATTTTTTTAAACAAAATTATCCAGATATTTAAAAATAAACTATCTGAACTGCTGGCCTAATTTTGGTGTAACTTACCAATTTCGATGTACATGAATAACATGTTATATTATATTATATTATGTTATATTATTATATTATATGTTTTTATATTATATTATATTATATTATATCATATTATATTATATATTATATTATATCATACTATATTGTATCAAATCATAATATATATATAATGTAATATCATACTATATTATATTATATTGTATTCCCATTGAGTCACAATCAAACTGGACATTTTATTCATTACGAGGCCCTTTCTGGCTTAACATTCTGCGTAATCTCAGCTGCTGGATGATCACAACGATCATCACAACGATCAACCCGACGCATCCCGACCGGGTCAACCCCCCAAACAAAATCGCAACTATCCACTGACATTCATTTACTCAGTTCAATCAATTGCATCAATATATAAGGCTTTTCTGCGGAACATGCCCGTCATCATCCGTCATCCAATTCTGCTTGCTTGATGTTTGATTGTCTATTACACTACAATGTGGGGCCCCCTAGTTATAAGTTGGTTTATAAGCCCCAATAACTATGGTTATAAGTACCATAAACCATAGTTATTGGAGTTATTAACCAACTTAGCTATCTAGGGGGCCCCACTTTGTATGGTTGAAAAATGTTGAAAACAATCATGTTGGTTGATAACCCAGTTGGTTAATAGCCCCAGCAGGCTGGATAACAGCGAGGCACAGGCGCAGCAGCACCGAAATCTCGCGCTTGAATTCGGTGCTGAGTTGTCCTGGCTAGGACTGGGACTGGGACTACGGGGAGAATCAGAGAAATGTCGACAAAGCCAACAATGGGTTAGTGAACCATAGTGAACCATAGTGAACCATAGTGAACCATAGTGAACCATAGTGAATGATGGGTTCATCAATGGTACTTAGATGGGCCAAGGAGTTAGTTAAGTAGTTAGTAAATGGATTATAATTGGGATATAAGTAGTTTATAACCCACCTACTAACTAGTTAGCTAATCCCACGGCCCATCTAAGTAGGTCAATTTTCATATTAACCAGTTAAATATAGATGAATGAGTTAATCAATCAATTGGGGAAAGGTGAGCTAACTTGTGAATAATCTCCGAACATGGGGGATCAACATGAATCAGCAACAAATGGAGGATCATTATTGATCACCACAGCAATAGAAATGGGACAGCATCAGTTTGGGAAAACCATCTTTCCCTTCTAAACAGAAGGTTTTTTTCGTGGAATCCGTCCATCTTGACCAAATCTGGTAACTGTTAAGAACGGTCAGTCGGACTGAACACCCCACCCGGTAATTTTCAACATGGCAAGGGGAAATCCCGCTAATCAATATGGAGGTATTTTGTCAATGGTCTTTTCATGGGACATTCATGTATAAATGGGGTATTTTTCTTTCAGTTCCAAACCCGGAAAGTGTTTAAGGTGACTTCCTGGAAGATGTCCAGAAGTGACCGGATCATCCATCACCAGAACACCTTTTGATTCAGCAACAATCGGAGCAAATGCATGGGAATGGTTCTACTGCTCATTTCCGTCCATTGAAAACACATGTACATCAACTCCCCCTCTGCAATGGGCACTGCTTCCATTTTCCGCGGAGGATATCCAGCTCTGTTACCACGATGACATCGCATGACATCGCCACCTGAACTTGGAAGATCTCGTCTGTTGCCAACTGCTGTGTCTGACCAATGCAACAGCGGAACCCTCTGCAACAAGGATTTTCGCTTGGTGGACTGTGCAGATGTGAATGTAGGATACTCACCATACTCCTTCTTGGAGCATGCCAATCAAACAGCAAGGGTCATGCTTTGTCATCGCATTTGCCAGCTGGACCTCGCTGTGCACCCAAGCAGCGGTTTTGAATAGTTAGTATCACTGTATCGCTCCCCCAAAAGAGCCATTAGCCAAGGATGAACTGACTACTCAAAAGGAATGTCATTAACGAGAGATACAGATTTGCCATCGTTGGGTACTTGTACATGTGCAAAGTTGAATAGACCAAAGCAAGGCGGCTTACCTAGTACCTACTCCACGTTGGCAGCCAGTTGTCACTACAGTGATCAAGTCTGCTACCAGAAAAAAAAAAACATCATTTTGGGTGTCCAATGACTACACTATGTCTCTTGCATATTCAGAGACAGAGACCCCAATAATATGAAACCCATTGCCACAGTTACTTCCCATCATCTTCCCTACGGAATGGAGTTTCTCGTGGGACTGGTATAAAAAGTGCTTGAAGCTTTCGGAACGGAGGCCCGTTTTTTGTTGATCTCATGAATTTCTTCCAAACCAATTGAATCAATGCCTCCATATAGGTCAGTGATCGGACCACCCCAAATGGATGGTTGTGGAACCCAATGACTCCACACATGATCTTAAGCCAGGAAGAGTACTGACCCCAGGTTGTTCAATCTTGGGCTCAGGATTTCTGATTTGTTCATTAATCATTATCAGTGTTTTGGGGTCCCAATTGAGGAACAAATATCATATATATCCGTATATGTCCTAAGAATAGAAGAGTTGAGAAACGATCACATGTTTAATCAAGTGGGTTTAATAGTGAGTTTAGTATGTTTAGTAAATTTAGTAACAAACCTCTTGACAGTTGTTGGCTTGACACAATCTCGACTTCCAGCGCTCCGGTGCTGCGTAACTTCTTCACGGCCACGTCAGTGCCGTGCCAACCGGCCCGGTACACCTCAAGGGTAAATCTGAGTGCCAGAAATGAGTGACAAGTGGCAATCATCACTGGGTTTGTTTAATGATGTTTCAGGGAAAATGGAAGCCAAACACTCCGAAATTTGATGGGGAAAACAATGGGAAAACCGGTTTCGATTTTCCCTTCAACCAACCCACTGAAATCAATACTCAAAGGTTTTTCATTGACCTTGATCAAAACTCCAAGGTTTTATATTTTCGCCTGTTACATATGCGCAACTTTGCGTAAATATCAGGTATATTCTTTTTTTGGGGGGCCGATCGCTATGCAGTGTTTGGCGCACTTTCCACACCCCAGAGGGAGCACTCCCCTACTAAAAAAGTGGTCTACAAATGTCTACAATAATTTTGGCCATAGCTCATGTGCCCATACCATACCATACTGGTCCAAAAACCTAAGCGTGGGATATCGGTTACAACATGTTACAACATGTTGCAAGGAAGTTGCTGAATGTTTCAAGAAACACGGAGGGAACTCTCTCGATACCGAAGGCATCCGAAGGCTCTCGGATTCGATCAAGGACCACAATAGAACAGCGACGACCCCTGTGGTAGGGATGGTTCCCGACCAACCATCATTCCCACCGTGACGTCATCGTCCACACGTGGTCGAAAAACAATTTATAATATATAGCAAGATCACCCAGATCCATTTAGAGATGAGTCACCCATTTTAATACCCTTAAATAGTATGAATGAACAGTTGGATCATACCCTTTAATGAGTACCCCATATATTGGTTCATACCATTTCATAGTTGGATCGTTGGGATCTATGGACTCAATCTGGGCACTGGGCACTCCCAACCTCTGCCGTGCTGCCAGTGCCCAGTAGTTCTTCCAGTTGCAGCTCCTACCGGGAACCAACATGGGCAATGTTGTTAGGGAAAACGGCAAAAGTTGATGATCAACT
This sequence comes from Cladocopium goreaui, assembly GCA_947184155.2. Taxonomy (NCBI): domain Eukaryota; class Dinophyceae; order Suessiales; family Symbiodiniaceae; genus Cladocopium; species Cladocopium goreaui. The sequence continues at coordinate 8,336 of CAMXCT020005791.1, forward strand.
GGTAACTATTGGATTTTAAGACATTTTGGGAATACAACACAAAAGGGATCTTCAGGACAAACCCAGATTCAAGTTCTTTGGGGATGGTTCAATCCCCCCATTTATTTTGTTTTTTTCTAATGATAAGTGAGCCGGCAGCCAATCAAAACTGTCTGCGACACAAATATACACAAATCCAATTCACACCCTGGCAATTCAGAATTCAGAACACAAGCCTCAGACTCTGTTCTGCGCAGTGTTGACTACTCGCACTTGAAACTTGCGCACAAGGCCCCCTCACGTAACGCATAAGGAAACCTCCCCACAAGACATGGCCTTATATGATACAGGATAGCAATTTTAGAGTCCTGAAATTCCCATTGATTGATTGGGAAAATGAACATCAATAAACCATCAAAGTCAGCACCTTTGTTCAACGCATCTTCCACGTATCTCAGCACTATCCCTCATCCCAGTCCCCCCGTGCTCCGAATGGTCGACCTAGAGCGCAAGTGGGGCTGAAACAGAAACTGGATGATCCAATGAATATGGCCATGTTCACCGGGAAAAAACACATGACCAACCCACAGCATGATGGGAGAGGACGTTTTTTGGGGCTTGAAAACAGCAGTTCCTGGATGACAAGCCCGTGATTCCCGATATCTTGAGGCAACGTTCTATGGCTTTGGCTGATTTCTGGCTCTGTGTTTCCGGGGATCCTGGTGATCTCCTCCAAAAATCCCGGTGATCCTCCACTTGCAGTGACAGTGAAGCATTGTGAAGCGATCAAACATGGAAAGCCACATGTCACATGTCACTGGGGCATATCATCCCAAACACGGTTGACAATAACAAGTATTAGTATCTGGACAAATTATAATCTGGTTGGTGGTTTCTACCTACCCCTCTGAAACATATGAAAGTCAGTTGGGTTTATGAAATTCCCAATGTATGGAAAAATAAAACATGTTCCAAACCACCAACCAGTAATAATTCACTGACCTGAAACTTGCGGAAACCACGAATCAGTAGTGTCATTTGTCTAACGTCGCAACATGGAGTGAACTTGTCTGGGACCCAAGCCGAACACTGCCTTCTATTGAACTCACACTAAATATATAGCCATTGTATTGGTTTCTGGTTGAATTCCATTCCAAAAACATGAGACTTAAATGTGGCAAAAACAAACACGTAGATTGTTCTCAACGTTCTTTGTGTCAAACATTGGGATATGACCTTCCCATGCTTCATCATCTTTGTCCAGCAGTTCATTGCTGTGTCAGAATTTTGAGACAAATCCAAATGGGTTATCATAATCTCCAATAAATTGGATAATGATGTGGGTAAACGATAATAAACCACCCATGACTGGAAATTGTGTATACCACCTATAAAGATGGCGATGACTGGGGGATGCGTTATTATTCTTTTATCACATTAATATATAATCCCATACATTTATCAACCAACAGCAGGTCAGCAGCCACTGCTCAAGCTCTACTTTCTGCCTCCCACTCCGCAGCTGACGAGGAGAACTCCTACGTACGATGAATCATACCGGCAAATTCACCAAAACTAAGTATGGAAAATGGCGTATTTATGATTTACATGTTGAACATGTTTATTTTCCATATACTAGTAGTTATGGAAACATATTGTTAAATTACCAGAGGGTATACCTCAAGATGTTTAGGCGTGTTAGTCTTTCTCGTGCGACATATGACACATCAAATACACCTCCCAACACCTTCCACACCAGACTGTCTTTGCTTGTCTGTGCATCAAACGATCTCATGTTCTCATGTTCTGGAAAATGGTGTCTTTATGATTTACCTATTGAACATGCTGATTTTCCATATAGTTATGGAAACATATTGTTAATTTGCCAGAGAGTATATCCCAAGAAAACAACAATTTCAACAGGGGAAATGACGACACTCACTGGATGCATGTCGTTCTTCCTTTGTCAATGCCGGGCCCTTCATCGGACCTTTTAGGATGCAAAACAGGCAAGATTTCAACTGATAGGGAGATGATAGGAGGGATTTCAAAGACGTACTCAGATTTGACATTGCAAGCATCTTTGCAAATATACGTATATATATATATATGTGGCAGGGACCTTTGGGGTCTATCTCGTTCCTCCTCGCACAAACGTAATCAAACGTCATTCTGTATGCATATATATACACAAGTAAATATGTCTACATGTGTGTACAAGTTCAACAGAAAGTCGCAATTTTTTCCCTTGCCCCTCAACCTGCGCAGCGTCCGTTTTCTGCTCCAAGAGATGCTGTCACCAGCACGCGCGAACGCACGCCAATTTGAACTCTGGGCAGAAGAGTCCTCCAGTGTCAATTGTGTTGCTTTCCATCCCTGCAAGCTACAAAGTTTTGGAATGCGCATGCAAGTTTGGGACTCTTGTGCGCTCATGCATGGGAATGTTTTGGTTTTCAGGAGTTTGTAGTTGCAGTTGCAATCTTAGTAATAAGCATAGTTTTATAGAAAAAACCTTAAAGGAACCTCATGGGCATGTAACACAAGCAACAAAGCAATGCAAACATGTTCCACCACTTCCACCTGTAGTGATGAAGAGGGAGGGGGATGGCGGCCAACCCCCTTCATTTTGTCATACTCATCACTTCATTGTTTTTGGCCCCGCTGTCGTCCCCTCTCAGGATCCTTTGAATGAAGAAGAGTTGCAAAAGCAGACCTTGGACCTCTTGATCAACTTTGCATACAGGCTGCAGATGGATGGCCTGATGCCTGACCTGCCAGAACAGCCACCAGGTGAGCCCAGTAGTGGATCTGGTTTTCTGCGAGAAGTGGAAGGTTCTAAAGCCAAACACCCAGGTGCACCACTACTTGAAGCTTCTATGGCAATGGCACCTGGCCCAAGTCCAGGTATCTGCGCGTCTTCACCAGCCAGTGCAACTACGGTTTTGCCAGTTCAACCTGATGTTGGTTTGTTGGCACCTGCCACTCCTGAAGTACCCCTCTGAGGCTTCAGCAGCATGGCATGCATCCCCAAAGAACTACCTGGTCCAGTTCCAGAAGCAATGGGGGAGGTTGACCTGTACTCCTGACCAGGTGAAGAAGCTTCTTTATTGCACCAAACAAAAAGGCTCTCAAGCTTCGACTGGGCCGTCCTCTACTCAAGATGTATCTGATAGGAAATTCATACATTTTCTCAAGCATCATATGTTTCTATGGTTTTGCTTTCTGTGTGGGATTCAAGTTTCTTGATCTATGCATTTAGTATTGTTCATTCTCAGGTACCAGAGTTCGTGCCTCCTCGAGGAACTTCTAGTGGAGGTTGGTTCAGGAAAGTTTCTGGGCTAGTAGTTGCTTGGAAGCTTGGAGAAGCGCACAGGATGAGATGCCTACTATAACGATGGGAAGAGATTTCACGGGTGAAGGCGTATGTGGCAGCTTTGGTGGGCTACGTCAAAAAGTGTGGATGGCAAAAGAACTTGGAGGGTGAGTATGGCTTGAACACTGGTACTCGCCTAAGATCTTACTGACTCCAGCAAAGCCTGGGTGGTTAAAAAAACCTTATATCAAACTATCAAACAGTAAGAATTTCAATTCTGTTTCTAAATTGAAAATAAAGCAGTCGCAATTTTCAATTCGGAAATCGAAATTGAAAATCCAACAGTCACCATTTCAATTCAGAAATTTAAATTGAAAATCAAACAGTCGCCATTTAAATTCAGAAATCTAATAGAAAATCAAACATTCACCATTTCAATCAGAAATCTACCTTGAAAATCAAACGATCACCATTTCAATTCAGAATTCCAAATTGAAAATCAAACAATCTCCATGTCAATTCAGAAATCTAAATTGGAAAACAAACAGCTGGCATTTCAATTCAGAACCTTAACTTGAACCTACAATAGTATATTTTTTACTTTTCAGATTTTGATATTAATTTGGTTTACTATTTGGCACAACTATCAAAAAATAATGTAGTTTTTACATAAGCAGCCTTTAGGGCTTTCATTTTTTTAGCCAAAAAGCACATTGATGCTTTCATTTTTTGAAGCTGTCACAAGTATAGCACATTGATGCTTCAGGTTTTGGTGTTCCATTAGTGCATCAGACATGTGTCCTTTGCATTTTTCTTGTCAAGGTGTAAGCTGTCAGGATGTCCAGTAATAGGGGTCAGGCACGGGGTTCAGCCACTGATCCAATGGTATCTCAACAGTTTCAGACCTGGACCTCATCCAATGGATGGAAGAGCCTCTGGTATGTCGAGATTCATCAATCAGGTTTTGATTCTTGGTTACCAGGTTGAAATTCATCATGTTTTTAAAGCATACGGGAACTCAGGTAGTATGAGGATAGACGTAAACAAATTGCTCGCTTGCTCAGGCAGGATGCTCTTGAGCACTTCAAGCAGAATGAAGGCCCACATCTTTTGCCTGCCAGCCTGAAGAACTTGATCAAAATCAGTTACATGTTGGCTGGGGTCCCTGTTCCTTCTGGCGATGCTATCTGCGCCTGATAGCTGCAGCTGTATGCCCATAGTGCATGGAAAGCCTGGATGAAAACATACTTGGGTGGAATCAAAATACTGTGGGGGGAGAAAAAATATTTTAAAAAAACACCATGTGGTGTACTTGTTTTTTCTGGCCCAGTGGCCTTTCCTGCTATTTTGAAACTATTGTGGTTTATGCCCAAGGGGCTTTCATGTAAAGGTCCAGGGTTGGGTATGAGAGCCCACTGAAGTTTATATGCTTCTAACCTTAAAGGGTCCCAGAACCCATTCCCACCGACTCTTGCTACAGGTTTTGCTGATAGGGCTTTCATTTTATTTTGTAAACTAAATTGTTTCTGCCCAAAGGGGCTTTCATGTAAAGGCTTAAACTCCTTTATCCCATGCCCAAAGGAGCTGTCATAATTCTAACTTTGAAGGTTAGCAGAATCAATTCTCTTCTGCTTCTGCTGCAGTGGGCCCATAGGAATTGTGGGCTCACCTTAGCCTAGATCCTTTGATCACCGGGACGTTGAGGACTTAGTCAAGGAGATTAGTGATATGGAAGCGATTTACCAAAGGAACGCTGGTTCACAGCTGGTGCCACGAATGCAGGAAGCTTTGCAGTCCAAAGTGAATGGTGTCCAAATGCTCGCTGCTTCTAACTTCTTGAAGCGTCCTGATGCTGTTCAAAATGGCATCTTGACTGCTGACACGAAGGCAGAGTTGCAAGCATTTCTCGAATCAAGGGCAGCCTCTTCAATCCAAGGGGCCACCAGGTTGCAGGCTACACCTCAAAGCATGACCACGCCTTGGAACTACCTTTCCCAAAGCGAATGGCAGCAGATGCAGAATGGCATCAACACAGTTGATGCTACCCACATGCTGATCAAAAGAATCAAAGTGTGTGGGTTGAAAAGCCTCAAAGAAGACACCAAGAAGTACTTGACATCCTTTTTGGTCAGCCTTCAGGTGAAATCACCAATGTCTTGCCTCCAGTTTTTGACATGTACAAATTTTGTTCTGGATACGTTCGAGGCTGTGGTGGCTCAACCTCTGCATGCTGGTTTGGCAAGGTACCCACGTAGCCCCCACGACATTGGGGAGGCACTGGGTTTGTAGAATCTTTGGTGATGGCTGCTTTCAAGCTGATAATTTTGAAGTCAAAATTTAGCCATGACATAATCCCTGAACACACACACATGGACACGTATACATATTTCCATTTGAACATAAACACTTGCAGGCTTTCTGCTTGCTCGCTACCAGTCATATGATAAACCTTGGAAGCATTGCCAAGAAAGTCACAGTGAGCGGAACTGCCAAGGAACTCAGGGCTGTGGCCACTCCACAGGCAACCTCTCAGCAGTTGCCAGCAGAGCCTTCGACAGGGAAAGATCCTACAAACAGTATGGTGACCACCCATCTCTTTGACATGATGGAGAAACAGGCCAGAGCTTTGGATGCCTTGAGCCAGAAAATCTTGAACAATGATAGCTTGGAGAAGCCTCCTTCCAGCAACTCCTTGCTCTCAGATGGGGCCGGCCCAAGGGACTCCTGACTCCCAAAGCTTTGCCGGCAGTTCCAGCTGTTTTGCCTCTCCCTGCACCTTCTGACTGTGCTGCACCTGCTGGAGGAAATGATGGCACCCAGGCAAAAGCCTTGAGGACTATGAAGCTGAGGCCAAACACATGCTCACCAAGAGGAAGGGCAATGATTTGGATACTGCCATGAAGAGGCCAGCTTCTAAGAAAACCCTAGCCAAAGCAGAGCCCAAGCAAAAGGCCATTGTGAAGAAGAATGCTGAGGAAGCAAATCATGTCACACCAGCTTTCCTCAAAGGAATCTATGGATGTGTCAGATGCCGTGGCAGTGTGAGTGGCTGTGACAAGTGCCAGTCTCCCTACTTTGGGGGGACTCAGTCTCAGTTCAAGACAGGAATACAACAACTGGTAACAAGAAAGGCAGCAGGGGAACAAAAGGAAGTGTAAATATTTCCTTGGTCAGACAAAAGATCGTGGGCTGCCTTGTGGTAAATAACCATGCAAACACAGCAATGGTAAATCATACAGGCAGTGGGGGAAAACAGAAACGCTTAGGCTTTCTCTTGACATACTTATCTAGACATATTTTTCAGCATGAAAGTAAGTGACCACTAACTTGCAGTGCTGCCCTTGGTTCTGCTTGTTGTTTTTCAGTTTTGGCTTCAAGAGCTCTCATTTGAAATCCGTTTGCCTGCAAGGGCTTTTTTGTTTGAATATGTTTGAATCAGTAGCACAGCATTGTGGGCACAGCTTTCTGCAAGGCTACTGCATGAAGCAAGGCCTGGCCCAAGGCAATGTGTGCCAAATCTGCAAATGACATATTTGGAGGCCATGTTAGCAGCAGGTTCCGCAGCAGGCCATGGAACACTAGTTTTTGCCTTTCACACAGTCATACTCCAACATTGTCCAAGATTACTTTTATCACCTTTCTGCAAAGAAATGCTTCCAGCCAGCCATGCCAGACTTTCCAAAATTGCAAAGTTTTAAACAGAGAATCCCATTTTGCAGCCAGTCAGCCCTGGAAGCAATATTGACTTTGGCAGCCCAGGAAGGCACTCCTGCTAGTCACAAAAGGAAACAAATCAGAGAGTTTGTTGAGCAGGTCATTGCTGGCCTTCAGCTATGATTTTGGGAGAGGACCCTGTGGAATTGGCATTTGCCAACATCTTTAACTATTTGGCTGGTGCTTATGCAGCTGGGGGCTGCTTTGCGGATTATTTTGACAAGGTACATGACAACAACCCTGGTTCCTTCAACAACCCTTGGTCTTGCATTCTTTATGTAGATGAACTGCACCCTGGCAACCAATTGGCAGGGAATTCTAGGAATACATGGCCAATTTACTGTTCATCTGCCCAGTTTGGGGCCACGCTGTCAAATTCTGAAAGTTGGTTGACATTGCTCGGGAAGAGGAGTGAGCAAGTCTCACAGCTGGCAGCCAGCATTGGCCAATGTTTCAGGTTGATCCTGGAGCACATGTTTGACAACAAATATGCTCATCCTCATTCTGAGGTACTTTTACAGGGAGGTCTTAAAAGACTGAAACTCTCTGTTGGATGTTGCAACAGACCAAGAAATCCTGTCTTAAAAGACTGAAACTCTCTGTTGGATGTTGCAACAGACCAAGAAATCCTGTCCTCGTGGGCAAGGATGCAAGAGTGCAACAAAACCGAGTTAAGAAGGTGGAGCCAGGCTTCTGGGGTTGATTATTCCCAGCATTCCCTCTTGCTGAGTGACAAGCTGAAGTCCCAGAACCTTCTGAGACCAATCACCCAATACATGCATGATTATATGCATGGGCTCTGCCCAAATGGTGTGCTGAACTAGGTATTTGTTCTTGTGGATCCAACCGCTTGCTTCCAGTGGTGTGGCTGAGATTTGGAAGGCACATGGCTTTGTGCAACTTTGGGCCCAGCCTGCCATTCACAAATGCAATTTGAAAAGGCTATTTCTGCCCAAAGCAGTGGAAGGCCACAAAAAAGCTGGGAAGTTCAGATGCATCCTCAGAGATTCTGGGTCTGTACCAGGTGCTGGCACACTATGTCCAAATTTGTTGCTTGCCTAATGGCATTTGTCTTCTGGGGTCAACTAGCTCTTTGGCTTGGTGCAAAGTTTTGGACTATCGCCTAGCCATCCCTGCTTTGGAAAAGCCCGACTACAAGCAATTGCTTTCATTTGTTGAAGCAGCATTGGAGGCAACTGTTGCAGCTGACTGGTCGGAAGAATTCGAGCCAAAGATGCACTGGTCACTTCATATTATAGTCAAAGTCTCCAGAGGCATGGCCAATTACCTGCATGCTGGACCATGGAAGGGAAGCACAAAGGCACTAGAAAACATGGGAATGTCTTGTGCAACACTACCTATTGGGAAACTTCTCTGAGGAAGTCTGTCATTGCAGGGCACATCTATACATTGGGTGAAGAGTCAAGACTGTTTAGAGAAGGCACCTGCCTACAAAATGCAAAGGGGGCCCCACAAAGAAGATGACGGCATTCCTATGCAATGCTGGCGTGGTTCCTGTGGGAATGCCTTGCATGCAGAGCTCTCGTTGTAAACTTTTTCTGGGGCAACAATTACTTCTGGTGATGTTGTCTGTTTGCACAATGTGGATGGAGGCTCACCAGCTGTCAATGCAGCCCAAGAGCATTGCTTCTTGAAAGTCCCATGTGGTGATGTGGCCCTTGTCGAAAAATATTTGTTCCAGGAAATTTCAAACAAACATCCGGGTGTTGCTTCTTTACAAGAAATCTCGTGTGCTGTCACTTACAATGCTGCCAAAGGCAGGGTGACATGCCTCACCCCTGCATTCTTGCAACTTTGAAGGGACATGCAATTTCCATCCACAGCAAATGTCTGTGGAAAACAAGCTTCGGTGGTATGCCCAACAGCCGCAACGTTTTATGTTTACTAATCTTTCTGAAGCCTGCTGCCAAGCCAAGCGCTGGAAACACTTCAGCTCGGTTTCCGTGAGTTAAATGGCCACAAATCCTGTTGAACTTGACCTGGCTCTGCACCAAAGCCTCCCAGACCTTCTCCGGAACCCTGTTGAACCTGACCTGGCTCTGCACCAAAGCCTCCCGGAACCTTCTCCGGAACCTTCACCAGAACCCTGTTGAACCTAACCTGGCTCTGCTCCAAAGCCTCCCGGAACCTTCTCCGGAACCCCGGAGCCCTGTTGAGCCTGACCTGGCTCTGCACCAAAGCCTCCCGGAACTTTATCCGGAACCCTGTTGAACCTACCAAAAGGCTCTGGAGGATTAAAAGGATTAAAAGGATTAAATCATTTAATCCTTTTAAACCGTTTAAGCCTTTTAATCCCTTTAATCCTCCAGACCTCCCAGAATCCCAAGAAAAGCCCAGCAATTTAATTCTTTAAATCCTTTTAATCCTTTTAATCCTCCAAAAGGCTCTGGAGGATTAAAAGGATTAAATGGATTTACATATATTTCTCAAGGGCTTGGGCCGGGAATTCCGCACCCCCTGGAGGATTAAAAGGATTAAAAGGATTAAAAGGATTAAAAGGATTAAAAGGATTAAAAGGATTAAATCATTTAATCCTTTTAATCCTTTTAATCCCCCAAAAGGCTCTGGAGGATTAAAAGGATTTAAAGGATTAAATGATTTAATCCTTTTAATCCTTTTAATCCTCCAGACCTCCCAGAATCCCAAGAAAAGCCCAGCAATTTAATTCTTTAAATCCTTTTAATCCTTTTAATCCTCCAAAAGGCTCTGGAGGATTAAAAGGATTAAATGGATTTAAATATATTTCTCAAGGGCTTGGGCCCGGAATTCCGGACCCCCTGGAGGATTAAAAGGATTAAAAGGATTAAAAGGATTAAATCATTAATTTAGATCCGTTTAATCCCCCAAAGGAACTCTGGAGGATTAAAAGGATTTAAAAGGATTAAATCATTTAATCCTTTATCCTTTTAATCCTTTTAATCCTTTTAATCCTTTTAATCCTCCAGACCTCCCAGAATCCCAAGAAAAGCCCAGCAATTTAATTCTTTAAATCCTTTTAATCCTTTTAATCCTCCAAAAGGCTCTGGGGGATTAAAAGGATTAAAAGGATTTAAATATATTTCTCAAGGGCTTGGGCCGGGAATTCCGGACACCCTGAAGGATTAAAAAGATTAAAAGGATTAAAAGGATTAAATCATTTAATCCTTTTAATCCTTTTAATCCCCCAAAGGACTCTGGAGGATTAAAAGGATTAAAAGGATTAAATCATTTAATCCTTTTAATCCTTTTAATCCTCCAAAAGGCTCTGGAGGATTAAAGGATTAAAAGGATTAAATCATCTAATCCTTTTAATCCTTTTAATCCTTTTAATCCTTTTAATCCTTTTAATCCTCCAGACCTCCCAGAATCCCAAGAAAAGCCCAGCAATTTAATTCTTTAAATCCTTTTAATCCTTTTAATCCTCCAAAAGGCTCTGGAGGATTAAAAGGATTAAATGGATTTAAATATATTTCTCAAGGGCTTGGGCCGGGAATTTCGGACCCCCTGGAGGATTAAAAGGATTAAAAGGATTAAAAGGATTAAATCATTTAATCCTTTTAATCCTTTTAATCCTCCAAAAGGCTCTGGAGGATTAAAAGGATTAAAAGGATTAACTCATCTAATCCTTTTAATCCTTTTAATCCTCCAGAGCATTTAGTCTTTTTAATCCTTTTAATCCCCCAAAAGGCTCTGGAGGATTAAAAGGATTAAAAGGATTAAATCATTTAATTCTTCAAATCCTCTCAATTATCCAAAAGGCTCTAAAAATTATCAGAATTAACCGGAACAAAATGGTACCTAAAGGTCTCTCGATCATATATATATATATATACGGTAACTACATTTAAATATACGGATTTTTAAATATACGAATAGGTATTTTAGACTACCTCCGGGAAGGTTTTCCTTGGCCCGCCCAGCCATTTAAACATACGGAATCCAATTCATTTAAACATACTGCAACTACATTTAAATATAGGAACTGGTATTTCATACTACCTCCGGGGCCTTGCCGTCCGCCCTCCACATGTTTAAATGTCGTTACCGTATATATTATATATCACCAAGACAAGACATATGGGAATTCTATGGGATATATTTAAAAAAAACTAGGATTTCATGGGACAAACATGGCATATTCTTAGGATTTAAAGATCAACACTAGAGGCATTTCTTGATGGGGATCATGGGGATGGGCCCTGGTCATAAACGAAGTGATGACCATTTCTCTGGGTAAATTATGTAAATTATGTGTTAAATTATATATTTCACTAACCTGAATTGTTGGGCCATTTGGGGATGATTTCTCTTGCTAACCATGATTCCAGTGAGGGAGAACAGTGAGGTCGTTATAATTTACCCAGAGTTATGGGAAAGTAGAACATGTATCGTAAGCATGACATGAGTTTTTGAGCACCATCCTGCTCAGGGTGGTGTGAAGAAATGTTTATTTCAAAGTATTCTTTCTGTTTCACAGCGAATATTATATCCGGAAGTTACCATACGTACAACCAGTTGTCACCATCATGATTCAAGATGATATTACATCTGATATCATATCTCGTGTTCTTTGAACATCATTGAGCCCAGCGCTGGTAGAGGAACCCTAGAAATGATCGAGGTGAACTTCGTGAAATCACCATGTATTTTCAGATTTTTAAACCCCCACTGTTGGTTTCAAGATGTTTTAAGATGCTTTGACCCCCACTCTTTGCTGGTTTTCCCACTGTTTTCCTACTGTGTTCCAACTCAAAATCCATGGTAACACCAGGCTCCCCAGGAAGGGGGCCCCACCTCTTCGCTCATGCGGGAGGCGCTCAAAGGCATCAGCTCGGCCTTGTATCTCAGAGTCTCCTCGCGACGGCCGGTTTTCAGCGGTGTTTTCAGCGCTTGCCCCCGTTGGGGTTTGCAGGTCGCATCCCAAATCATGGTAAAATCATGGTAAAATCATGGTAACATCAAAATTCCCATGAAATAGTGGTAAATATGTTGGAAAACATCACCTATATTTCCCAAAATTGTGTGGTACATATTGTGGTAAATCTAACGGCGAATTGCCATGATCACCTTTCTGAAGATGTTTTCTTTAAATTGAATCTGACATTTTGATGGATTACTGCACTGACAGCCGTTGATAAGTACTAAGTTTGATCTTCAAAATTCCTGAACTGGAGTTCTGGGAAAAAAACATCGTGACCACTGCTTTTAGAACCTAGACATCAGTTATGGCTACTTCTATCTGTTTTCGTCCATTTTGATCAAATTCCGTCAGCTTCAGCTTCCAAGAACGTGGCTAGCTGGTGGTAAGAATCCCACACATTTCTTGGATTTGCGATCCAGGAACCCCACAAAAAACAACAGATTCGAACAACAAAAATCAAAAGGATTTGCACTTGATCATGGGTCAAAAGCATTTGATTTGGAATAGGGTTTGGGATGTGAGGAGTACACAGTCAAACAACAGATTCAAACAAATCCCAAGTAGTGGATTTCCCGAAAAAAACTGAGCCAAATCTAGCTATTTGGAGGTGCAGTTCCACTTGTACTGGATATAGAACCATGGTTATATGGGTTGGATCCTTAGCTAATGATCATGGTGAACAAAACATGTCACCCCCAGCACTCCCAGGTAGGGTCAAAATATCCTAAATTATATCCCCATTCCCCCATCAAATCCCATGAAACAGGGCTTGGCAAATGTCCATTTTTTTGAGGATTTGTTTCACATCACCAAAACACATCTCTGAAGATTAAAAAACAACGATATTTGGGTGATCAATTAAGATTATATCCCCAATATTTGATGTGAAACATTAGGACATTTACCAAGCCCTGTGAAATCCCAATCCACGAGGACTCGCTCCACCCCAAGCGATGTCCGCCGACTCCTTCTGCCCCGCCACCTCAATCTCGGCGAAGGCGTCCACGTCTCGACCACCCATAATCTCCACCTGGGGAAACGGGCAGTGGATGTGCATCCCCAGCAATACAGTCCAACTTATTATATAGCAATAAACATGTTTACATAGACCTATAATTATATCTATATGATGATGATGATGATGATGATGATTATGATGATTATGATTATGATGTAAATCATTATATACCAATGAGGATGTAAATATGATGTACGTATACCAATAGAATACACCTTTATAACACCAATTGGGGGTACATTGAACATATACTGTAATACATAAGCTGATTTTTTGAGTGAATTTGGATCACCATCCAGATATTGTCGAATGATGGTGTTCCACAGGAAACTTAGGCTAAATTATCATGGTTCACCAAGCTGAAACTAGCTGACACAAGGTTATTTGTGGATGATTCCCCCTACAATTTTTCACCATTCCAGTAACCGAAAACAGTGAGGTCATTATAATTTGTCCAGAAATGTGGATTTTCATAGGTTTGGCAATGCCCCAAAAAAAGATCCTACATGGTATGTAAATGTATGTGAGATGGTTGTATGATGATACAATGCCAACATTATGATACATAATCGGGTATGTTAAAAAACTTGTGAAGATAGATTTGGGACAGGTCTAGATACCTGGTTCTTCAAGTGGTTTCAGGCAACTTTGAAAAACATCATGGTCTAGCTATGAGAGTTCTCAGCCCCAGTCACCCAGTCTCAAATGTTCTGGCTGGAGGTCGCTCTGGTTCACGCATGCCATGCAGCAACAAAAACCTTCAGGCTAGTAAGATCAGAACCAACGTTCAAGCATTTGGTATCTCTCGTTCCAGGTTCTGGCATGTTCCACCCAATCGTGACACAATGTGTATCTCCATTTCGTGCAAAAGAGGTGCCCCATAGTTGGATAACGCTTTGCATGTCAATAATCCCGCGCTATCAGCTGTAGCCGTAGCCCATCGAAGCATTAATTCCTTTTAATGTCCTCTTCATTGATTGGATTGGTTCAGGGACTAATCATATAAAGGACACCCACATATTTCACGGGCACAAAAACAAAACAACTGTTTCCGGCGAAGATTTTCCCTGAATCTAATCCATAAATTGGTTCAATAGCCAGAATTAGATCCCAAATCATTAGATACCATATATCCTGTAGTTTATTGTATCCCATTTCAAATCATCAAACTTGCTTCAATAGCCCCATTCCCTTCATACTGCTTGAGAATGGAATGGAATTCCCTTTTTTGGATTCTCATCATCCCCAATTAATATCGGATAGCATCTGGTTATTTAACAGTTTGCCATGGAAAAATCCACCATTTTTAATAGGTAAACCATCTATTTCTATGGGCCATCTATACCATGGCTATGTTAAATAAACAAAGGGTAGCTAGTGTAGCTCCGAAAAAACTACTGTGATATCAACCATAAGGGCTAGAGAGGTCAGCCGCGATCCGTATGGGAATTGAGTGGAAAATGGGGACATAAAACCCATCCGATTCTGAACATGGGTATAATTTATATATATATATATATATGGTCATCCTGGAGTGGATAGAATTTCTGGAAATGTCAACTAAATTTAACTAAATTCCTCACAAACTGACCTGGGAATATCTTTGAAGTTCTCGCATATTCTATCTACTTCCGGCGGATTATAATCCCACGATTTACCACCCCAATTGATATGGATAGAATCCCGAAATCATCGAATCCCATGATAAGTTTTTTTTTCCCACATATCATGGGATATCAAATAGGATTTCAAAATGTCGAACATATCGGCATATCAATATATGGATATATATATATATATATATATTCTATGGATACATATATATATATATATGATATCAATATATGAATATATACATATATGATATGAATATATGATATATATATATATACATATATATATATCTATCTTCTATATTTACTATGTATATCTTCAGTGATGTCGGACAGGCGATTTTCCCGCCGGCCCGCCTTCTTGGATCCCAGCTTCACACCCAAGGACTGGCCTCAGGGTCGATGTAGCGATAGGAGGACGGTAGAGATATCTCTTGGGGGTTTACCCGGCCTGGTAAACTAACATAACTATAGAAAATCACCATTTTTAATGGGAAAACTCATTATATTACTATATGATATTATTACTATATTAGGTATACCCCCTGGTAAACGTTGACCAAAAACGAAGAACGGAAAGATCCATGCGATTCTAATGGGAACACTTACTATTTCGACTGGGCCATGTTCAATAGCAAACTGTTAGTTTACCAGAGGGTATTGTAAGTACCACCTGGTTATTTAACATAGCCATGGAAAGATCCACCATTTTTAATAGGTAAACCATCTATTTCTATGGGCCATCTATACCATGGCTATGTTAGTCATAACCAGGGGGTAACTGGTGAATTATTTGGTGGCTCACTCGCCAAGAATTACTCGTGCGTAGGTTGGTTCACCCTGAGTGGCTTAACATGGATTCAGCCTACTTATCCCATGCACAAAACCAGGGATAATATCCTACCTAGTAATTGGGATGAGCCAACACCTATCATATAAGTATACCAAAAAAAATGTGAATATGATCTAGACGGCATCTATACCAATAAAGATGTTGTTAAAAACCAATATCAATATGATGTAAATGGCTATATATATATATATATATCAGTAAACATGTGCAAATATGATGTGAATATACGAAACATATATATATATGTATATATAGATATAATATGTTATAATACATATATATATATATATACAGTGCCAAATATTGATACACTGAACATATCGTGTAATATAGAACCTGAAAACATTATAGTCAATATGAATCGCCATCTATACATGCTCCACCTGATGCAACCTCGGGCGAAGATTCCGAACATCTGGGCCACAGTTTCTGCTGTGTTTAGAAGCACAACATGGCCAACAGCGTGAGGTGATTAAAGGTACTCGACTGTAATAGATGCTAGTAAATGAAAAGGAATGCTAACAGGACACAGTTGTCTGAAAAATTGTTTTATGGGAGGCAGGGTTGTTTCCAACCGGATTGCCTTTAAACAGGCTTGGCCCATTTGCACTGGGGCCAAATTGGCTTAAAATCTGGGGCAGAGGACTGCATAACTTTTGTTTGTGACTGAAAATCTGGGGCAAAGGACTGCATAACTTTTGTTTGTGACTGAAAATCTGGGGCAATGGACTGCATAACTTTTGTTTGTGACTGAACATCTGGGGCAATGGACTGCATAACTTTTGTCTTGCAATGACTGAAAATCTGGGGCAATGGACTGCATAACTTTTGTTTGACTGACTGGGGCAATGGACTGTTTGTTTGTGACTGGGGCAATGGACTGCATAACTTTTGTTTGTGACTGAAAATCTGGGGCAATGGACTGCAAACTTTTGTTTGTGACTGAAAATCTGGGGCAATGGACTGCATCACATTTGTTTGTGACTGAAAATCTGGGCAATGGACTGTGTTGTGACTGAAAATCTGGGGCAATGGACTGCATCACATTTGTTTGTGACTGAAAATCTGGGGCAATGGACTGCATCACTTTTGTTTGTGACTGAAACTCTGGGGCAATGGACTGCATAACTTTTGTTTGTGACTGAAAATCTGGGGCAAGGACTGCATCACATTTGTTTGTGACTGAAAATCTGGGGCAATGGACTGCATAACTTTTGTTTGTGACTGAAAATCTGGGGCAATGGACTGCATAGCTTTTGTTTGTGACTGAAAATCTGGGGCAATGGACTGCATCACATTTGTTTGTGACTGAAAATCTGGGGCAATGGACTGCATAACTTTTGTTTGTGACTGAAAATCTGAGGGCAATGGACTGCAGAACTTTTGTTTGTGACTGAAAATCTGGGGCAATGGACTGCATAACTTTTGTTTGTGACTGAAAATCTGGGGCAAAGGACTGCATCAGATTTGTTTGTGACTGAAAATCTGGGGCAATGGACTGCATAACTTTTGTTTGTGACTGAAAATCTGGGGCAATGGACTGCATAACTTTTGTTTGTGACTGAACATCTGGGGCAATGGACTGCATCACATTTGTTTGTGAATTGTTGCGTCGCGTAGTTTTCCATATTTTGCCATTGTGTAAATTCGTCATCCAAGGGGATCGTGTTGATGTATATCCCCTCCCAAATGCTGGTGGGATCTGGGCTTTTATATTGATACACCTTCAAAAACCACAGCTCCGCAACACAGCTTGGCCCAGGTCCGCAACCCCCCAACAAGATGGACAAATGTGCCAGGATGGTTGTTCGATGATGTTTACCCCCAGGTGTCCAACTTTTCCTGGTTGGTGGTTATACCTACCCCTCTGAAAAATCATGGAGTTCGTCAGTTGGGATGATGACATTCCCAAGATATAGAACAATAAAATTCATGTTCCAAAACACCAAACCATGGACAGTTGGGATGACATTCCCAACTGAATGGACAGTTATAAAATTCCATGGTTCCAAACCACCAATCAGTTTCTGTCTTTTTGTTGGCACTGCCAGCACCTTCCAGTGGTATCATCCCAGTGCCTTGCCGAACTGCCGAACCCCTGGGTTTTTCTGGGCGCTCCGGACCCCAAAAGCCCTGCGCGAAAGAAGACAGAGCATTACCCAAGGAGAAGCCACCGCCTAACACGTCGCTTTCGATCGTTTTTCGATGTTTTTTCGGATATACCCTCTGGTAAATTAACATAGACCCTGGCAGATAGGGGTTGGAAGACTAGTTTCCATTAAAAATTGGTGATTTTCAGGGTCTATGTTTATTTACCAGAGGGTATGTTGCCCAATTGCACGAATTGAAATCAAGACGTTTAAACAAGATTCCATGACCATGATGCTGGATTATGAGATTTGGGGGTTCAGAATGTTTCATACACATATATATATATATAAACCTAATTCTATATATCAAGTTCGGGTCTCAATATGGAGGTTTGTTTGAAAACGCATGGATGTCAAATCTGGGGAATATCTGGGGAGCTGTAAGGATTTCTATACCTGATCTGGATAATCAACAAACTTTTACTCATACTGTACTCGTATGCGAATACATGTGGACATCCACAATACCAGGTGACAATATCAAAACTATTAAACACCAATCTACAGCAATATATGTATATATATATATGTATACATATTTATCAATAGATCCCCTGTCATTTAGGAATCCAGACGGTCGGTCTCCCCTCGCTTCACCAATACCAAGATACGACTGGATGAAGACAAAAGGGGGGTCGAACAAGAAGTGTTCCTACCACAACCCTTAACCATAAACAAAACAAGACAAGCGCAGAAGCTATTTTTCCGCACTTGAGCCACAGCATCGCAAGCAGCAACCCTAAGACCCGGTTGTTGTTGGGTTAAGGGGCTCTTACTCTAACTATGACTACCTACATACCTAACGCATCTAGGCATGTGGTGCTACTACTGTACACAAGGTATTCGGAGTAACTATTTTGGGAATGTCGGACTCATAGCTACGGCATTACTACCTACACTGGACCTACTACCTATGCTATACATAGTGGGGCTCAGGGGTCGGTATATTTCAACTCCCCCCTCGCCTGTTCCACACGTACTGCGCATTGGCAGTATCCTAGGCATCTACTGTCGCGTGAACGGACGTTCACAGCGACCTATGCTTTGGATTTAAGGTCTAAGGGAAGGTCAGTACGGATTCCTAGAAGGATTAGTGCTGCTGCCCATTTGTGTGGAGGCAATGCCTTAGTGAATATGTCTGCCGCCTGGTCATCGGTGTGGGTGTACTCTATCTCGGCAGAGTCATCTCTGAAGACTTCAGACAGGCAAGACAAATTAACTTTGTGTGTTCTAGTTATAAGGCGAAGCTTAGGACTATATCCTTTCTTCACAACTAGGATTGTTGCTTGATTATCTTCGTGGACCTTAAGGGTTACGGAGCGTGCAAGCAACAGCTCCCATAACTGTAAGGCAGGCAAGCCTTCTTGATAAAGCGAATGTGCTAAACTAACAACCTCGCTTTCCGTGGTCGATCTAGAAGTGGATGTTTGGCGCTTGCTAATCCATGCAAGTGGGAAGAAGGAACTAGGGCCAGTTAAAACCAAAAAGCCACCGGAGGTTGAGCGTGCAGTTGATCTGTCGCCGGCGAAGTCGGCATCGACAAACAGTCTGAGCTCGAGGTCTTCAGGCTTGTCCTGAATGGTACCTACTAACCTGTAGTGTGGTGTTGAGGCTATGTACTGGATTAATCTTAGGACCTTCTTATCATCCCCCCTAGACCACGACTGGACCTTTGTGGCCAGATCATTGATAGGCTTGATGATGTCGGGACGTGCAAGTCTACCTAACCAAAGGGCCTTCATCAAAATCTTACATGCGTTTGGAGCTAGTTCCCCTTTAGTTTCATCATCTTCAATGGTGATGGATCCCTCAGGTGGAAATGGTGTGGCGGCATGCTTGAGTTTGGTGACACCGGTTATTGACTTATACAAATCTACGGTCTGCTGAGCGTAGTCTGCCATATCAAAAACCATGCCATCTTGGGCTTGGAAGGCTGCACATTTTTCATGACCTTCGGTCTTGGATAATGGGGTAACAACATGGTTGCGTCCAAGAATCCTATAGATGGGCTCTGGGGGTTCAATGTCTACCACGGAAGTTAACTTACTCCAGAATGCATCATGCTGGTCGGCGGGGCCAGCAAGAGTTAAATCGTCTACATAAGTTGACAAAAGTAACTTTGTATCTGGGAAGAAAAAGTTTCCTGGGTATTCTTGAACTTCCTGTCCACCAAGGTTCTTGATGATGACTTTCAGGTGTTGTTCCCACAGGCCTCCGGCATCAGGATGACCGTATAAGGCTTTAATTAAGAGGACTACGGGCTTAACAAACTGTTGTTTCCAATACTTAGGGCGGAGCTCCGGGGGAAGCTCAATCCAGGTTTTGTATTTGGAAGATAACAGTGCTTGGACGTAAGCTTTGACTGCATCTGCAGCCGTCGCGCGGTTACCCGGCAGCGACCCATACGCCAGGCAGGCGTTTAGCCCTTGGACGGAGGTGGGATTTGCGCCGAGTTCTTGGTAAACCGCGGCTGCACCATGTTCGTCCTTTGCGCAGTCTCCTCTGTAAACAATGCGCCCCTTCATTTTGTGAAGGTGGTCCGCAAGCTCGTAGAATTTAATGGACGCGATGGTCATGAGTTGACCAAAGTGCACTGACACACCCGAAGCCTTAGCTTCTTTGCGTACATCTTCCTTCTCGCGGACCGAGCCAAGATCCCAAGTACCAGCCTTAACCAAACCATCGGCTTCGGCACGGATTGCCTCGAGGGCCTTGGGATTGGACAGCATCTCTGCACGGGATAAGAGCTTAGTGACCATAGCTTTGATCTCAGGCGTTGGCGCCTTTGGGTCTTCCAGGTGGAAGGCTTGAGCGATCAATTGTTCGTGGTCAAGAAGTTCTGTAACCAACCTATTAGCGGTGGGGTCTGATTCAACAGCTAGGGCTAAATCTTCAAAACCAGCTAATGGGGATACATGCTTAAGGTGCTGCTCAATTTCCCTATGGGGTTGAGGCTCGCTAGTTGCCGGTCGGCAAGGCATAGCAGGAACGGACTGCTGGGCACATTTTGAGGGATACAAAGCTTGCGCAATTAAACTAGTCATTTGGGGCGGATACATTGCGGAGCGAGTGGTCTCAGCTCCCTCACATCTGGAATGAGGTTGCTGGCATCGGCACCGCATATCTTGAAACGCCTCTACAATTCGGGGAGAAGTGGTCTTGAGTTTCCATGGCTTTTTGATGGGATAACCATTTCTGTCGGTTAAACCTATGGTACACCCTTCAAAACCAACGGTCATAAACTGGGGATGTTTCTCAAAGAATGCTACAACGTCAGGCCTTTTCCAGCCAGAGCAAGGTCTTGGCCACTCAAACGTTACAGTACCACCATGATTGAGAACCCTTTCAGCGCGTTTGGAAAAACTCTTAAACAACCGTTTGGACTCTTTGACCTGGTGGGCAAGCTTCCTAATGAATGCGGCACCGCCCCTCTTCCTATTGATGTACTGCCAAGGGGATCCGGATGTACAAGGGATAGAGGCCCACATATGTGGAGGTGCAACCTTAGCGGCTTCATCTATCTGATAGTCTAGTTGCTCACATTGTGACTCGTCTCCCAGGTCTATCCTATCCTTACAAAGTCTAACATGATTAATGCCATATTCTTGGTGAGTAAAACCCATCTGGGAGTCCTCAGAACAAGCAAATTCAAACATGGTTGACTTGGCATTGGGTCTGGAAGCTTTCTTGGCAGCTTTCCGGCTCCTACGATTATCGCGGTTAGTTGGCTTACCTACAACGGGGCAACCAAAAACAGGCAGCGACTTTTGACATAGGTCGGAACATCGATTGGCAACTTGGGGAAGAATAGCTACACCAGAAACGGAAACAGCAGGCTCGGCTGGAGCACTGGGTTCGGATGACCCTGGTACCTCACCTCTTACGAAGATTTCCTCAACCAATGCTCTGTCCTCTGCGGAGAGGTGAGATGGTATCGGATCGGGATCAGGCAGATCCTCACCGCGGAAGATGATGCCATGTGCTTCATCATCCCTGTCTTCTGCTTCTGTCTCACTTGTGGGTGGTGGAGCTTTCTTTTCTTTTTCGGCTTCTTTTTCTTTTTCAACCAACATTGAGAAGCGGGCTCGGCACTCATCAGTGTGCACGCGCGAATGGCCAGTGCAGCCTTTGCAACCAGGGGTCTCTTTCCACTTAAGGATACGGTCTACGGTTATATAAACAGAACGACTTTTGAGACCTGGTGTAGAGGGTGAGGCTATTCCGCCCTCCTTGGGGAAGGGCACATCCTTTAAGGCATATTCAGGCAACTTAAGATCATCTGGGTTATCCCCCTGATGAGAGCTTGGTGGCGTGAAAAACCTACTGGAAAAACAGGATCACCTTCAGGGACAAAGATTTCTGCTTCTGGAACATCAACGGCTGAATTCCCACCTCTAGTGCGATACTCTTGGTAATCTAACACCCTTAAGATATTTCTATATCGGAAACCGGGATCAATCCTCCAACCCAAAAACAGACCAGGTGACATGTTGGGCTCCAAAGTCATTTTGGTGGGTGACTTCCTACGGTAATACACTAACTGACCAAAGCATAACCTCATGCCATCAAACTTATTCCTAGTAAGCGACTCCCATTGGGTTTTGTCGGGGTCAGCTATTGAAGGCTTGTCGAATGACATTGAAAGGCAAGCATATGGATAGCTATATGTGTGATACTCATAGGGAAGGCCAGATTGGAGGTGAATAGTGCGGCAACATTCTTTCTCCTCTCGAACATCTCTCTCGAGGATGGCATTGTGGGGCCATCTGTTCGGCAACGAGGTTTCTGGAACCATGCCTACGGCATGTGCCGCCTGCTCAAGCTCGCCTGCTTCGTCCATTTTGATGAACGTTCGGGTGGTGAGCTCTGATCCACGCAATCCTAAGAAATGCCTAAAGTTGCGAGCATGCGCGTCAGCAGTACGTTTAGACAATGGGTATGCAACACGCGCACCAGAGTACGCATCGCGGATGACATGATGCGACCTTATTCCCCCTATACCTACACCCAAGTGTTCGGACCCTTTAGCTAAGATAACATCATCGGTAGCAAGCTGTTCCAGCGGCTGCTTTGGGGGATCAACAAAATCATCGGCTTTGCCATCTTTGACATGTGAAACCCTCATGGCGGTATCTTTTGCTATATGGCACAAAGGACAGTAGGGATTTTTGGGAAAATGGGTGCGCAAATGTTCGGGGCTAGTGGCTTGCTGCTTTAGAACTTCATCCTTAGGCAGCTAGCTCTACCAAAAGCTTATCATCCATTGGGTGTTTGGGCTCCGACGCGCTAGAGGACCCAGCAGCGTCCTCAACAGGCTCGGGGTCTAGAACTTCATCTAATTCTGAGGGACTAGGAAGGTCGCTACCGGCAAAGCTAGGGGCATAGCCGGGGTCATTAGGATCTTCTTCATCATCAGCGGGAGCATCAGTTTCCACAGGTGGAGCTGGCACGGCAGTTGAGACAGGAGCAAGGTGCTCGCTGGGCACAAAATGACGTGGGGTCAACTCTTCATCATACTGGGGAACATATTCAACTACCCTAGATGCACAGATTCTAGCGTTCCGGGGAACTTTCATCCTACACCTGTTGATATTTTCTGGAGCTATCAAGTAGGGGACATTCTCTCTAGGATCCCAGACAAACATGTAACCCTTATCTATGACAGTCTTACCAATGCTTTGTGCGGGAGGACATTCTTTAAGGACATAGACCTCTTCACCTTCAAGAATCTTACTTCCATTAAAGGCTAGTGACTCTTGGCCAGGCTGGCTGCCACCTCCGGTAGCAAAAGCAACAGGATTGGGTGATTGCTGCAAGTGCTCCTTCATGGCTGGTGTGAGGGCTTGGCGTCCAATCAAGTGTCGACCTGCGGCCGTGTCCCAAAGCCAAGGGATGGCTTTGGAGGCCTTCATTGGCATGGCATTGATGGGGTCAGGATTATTAGTCGCGCCATGGGCAGCGACCTCTGGGATTATGACAGTTGCCATATTAGCAGCAGCTTTGGCAGGGGCTTTACCGCTTTTACCAAGTGCTCTAGGAGGAGGTCCCTTATACTTGTTGGTGTCTGAGTGGAGGAACGCGCACGACTTCGCTTTGCATGCATTGTATGCATAGAACATGCAAGGGGTTTTGGCCTTTTCGGAAGCGCTCATGTTTGCTACCTTCTTGGCTTCTTCCCCACGCGGGGTCGTGTTGCCCTTTCGGTTGGGCGGAGGCGGCTTTGGACCGGATGGCTTGGCCTTGGGCTTCGCTTTCGGGGCAGGAGCTGCCTTCACGTCCTCCTTCTTAGGGGTTTTCTTTGGTTGAGGATTACCCCCCCCTGAACCCTGGCTCTTAGGCGTGGCCTTAGCTTTGGGATTAGGGGTTGGTGCAGGGGCACCAGCGATTTTGTCATCGGGGGTTTGTTGCGTGCCAGCATAGCCAGCAGCAGGCTTCAACTTCAGCTGCTTATCAAACTCGGCGCGATTACGCTTCTGCTGATCAAGTTGGATGGCAAGTTCAACCTTAGACCATAACCAGTCTGTGGTGCGACGATGGCTATCTAGTCGGGCTTCCCTAGCTTTAACAACTTTTGGGGCGATCACGGCATTGCGCTCTAGTTCGTCGATGAGATGGTTAAACAGCGTTTGTTGTCGCGGTAAATCCTCTAGGGGAATGGTAGACATCACGTAAATATACTTATCCCTAAAGGCCTCTAAGTCAGCTACCGTGTTACCAGCGACCCTAAGGGATAACAGATTCCGCTCGCCAAGCATGCCAATGCGGTCACGCTCCAATTGGAAATGTTTGAATATTTTACGCAACATCGCGCGCCCGCAAGGCATTGCACCACTAGCTGCGCGCTCTGCTTCTACCATTTGCTGAAACACAAGACCAAACCTACCGCGCTTACAGGTCTTTATGAGCCTAGAAGCGATCTCTCGATCAGTGCGGGGGTACCTAGGATCGGCTTGAAGAACAGCTTCATCAATGGTTAGGCACTCTTGGGCCCATTGGTAAACTTCATTACCGGGGGTCTTTTGGAGTTTGCCTATTGACATCAACACCTGATTGATATATCCACGGGCTTGACCTGCGTTCTCTGGTGGATTCGGAAAAACCATGTCAACTAAGGATTTTATCCTAATGGTATCTTCTTCATCATCCGCGTAGTTAACAGCAGGTGGCTGTGGGGCTAAATAGGGTTGGTTCATGGTAAGATGCGGGCATTCGATCTCTTCATGGAGGTCACCACAAATCCTACATTCAGTAAGGACTAATGGGGCACGCACTGAGTGAAACTCACCAGAATCCGAGGAGGACTCTGAGCTACCTGAATCAACTGATCTATTAGCAGAACCAATATGGTGATAAGATGTGGTATTGTCAACAACTAAACCCTGTTGCGCCAACGGAAGTGGCGGCAACCCTGGCGGCAACACCTGCTGCGGTGGAGGTGCACGACCTATGGACCCAAAACGAGAGTTTGCACAGGGAGTGCCCGCAGCACTAGCATTGGTTGGACCTAAGCCCGGTGCGCTAGCAGCAGCGCCCTTTGGGGGCGTGCACGGAGGTGCTATCGGCAGGGGTGCATTGGCAGTAAGCTGCTGTGGTTGTTGTTGTTGCATCTGTTGAAGTTGCTGCTGTTGCGATTGCAATGCATTGGTCAATCTACTCACTTCAGCTAAGAGTTGTTGGACTAAAGCTGATTCTGTTGGATTCGAACCACTTGCAACATTAGCGCTAGGTACCATGGCATTTGCTGGCATGGACAAGTTGGCAACTGCCAACTCCGCAGGTTGGGGGTTCGCCATAACAGTCACGGGTGTGGCACCCGGAGGGTGAAAAGATTGAGGCATGGTCGGAACAACATTTGGTGCTACTTCATGGGATGATTGGCCAACAGAAACCCTGGGGGTGGCCCAAGTAGTTGCCTCTACAACCATTGGATTTGCAACCTCTTGCAGGGGAACTGGAGTATTTTGTGGGGAACCAAAAGGCCTAGCACGAACATCTGGTGTTTGAGCTGGAGCTGGAACATAACCCTCAAATAAATCGAAGTTTTCCATAGTCTGCTCATCTTCAGGAATTACCCTTTGACCTACATTCCCTTGGGGAAAATCCGCAAGAAAGTCCATGAGGGCAGAACCTGAAATGGGGGAAACTGGAACCGGGGACGCTACAGCCAAGTTGTTTTGGCGTCTGGCTTCTGCCAGCTGTTGCTCAAGAAAAGCAATCCTAGTATCCCTTTCAGTTATTTCAACTTCCCGAGTGGCCAATTGTTGGTTACCCAAATTGATTTGTTGTTGAAGTGGTCTAACATTAGATTCCACAAATTGTTGGGCTTCCCGTTGCAAAACCGCTTGACTCTCTAAGACTTCCTGCTGAGCTTGTTGCCTAGCCCCAAAAACAAATTGTTGGGCTTGTTGGGTGAGGTTATGCTCAAACAACTCCGAACCCCTGTCCCTCTCAGCCAAAGCGGCGTGAGCTTCCTCCTGGTTGTGCAGGATGGCTCGTGCTGCAGCGTCGCGCATTTCTGCAGCGACCTGACCAAAGTCGGATTGCTGCTGTGCGATGACTTGTCTAGCTTGGAAGGCTTCTAATTGGGATTGGATGGCAACATTACTAGCATGGTCTGCGATAGTGGCGGCATGGTGCGCTTGGGTTACAGCAGCACCCGCAAGGAAAGTGGCTTGGGTTGCACTAAGGTCTACAGGATTATCTTCATCAGGACTATTGCTTGGGTTTGGACCATGGGGACCCCTTTGCCTAAATCTATTTTGTTGAGATGCTTCCACACTAGTATCAGATGACTCATCAACACGCATGGCATCCCTAGTTGAAGGCAACTGGATTCTTCGTGGAACCAGGGAGGTAACAACCGCCGGGACCCTTGTTGCATTTGGATTAGAAGTTTCAGGACTACTCCTTGACCTACTGTTAGATGAACTAGGATCAGAAGGGGGAGAAATGCCTGACATCTTGACCCAAACTCGGCTGAACTTTTGCGCTCAACTGCAACGATGTGATCCAACGCGAGCTTTGCTCAGCGTCCCAAGCAAAAGTGTGCAGTGATGGGACAAAAGACCAATGCAGCACAATACTACCTCAACCAACAAAGTCTTCGCAAGTTGGATATTAAGATAATAAAGTGCAACTGAAATTAATTCAGGCTGTGTTGAAGTTCGGATGAACTATGGCTTCGCTAGCGGTAATGACCCTAGCTCTGACCACAGAAACAACACGGAACTAAAAACAAAAGGCAAAAGGCAATTGGACAATGGACACTTGGCAAACGACAAGGACAGACCGACGAACGTAGCGAGCAAGCTCAGCTACCTCGGCGTTGAAAGCCTATCGGATGCTGTAGAGCCGCTGGACTTGTGCCAGGGCCTACCAGAGTGTGCGATCGTCCTGGCCCCCAAAGTTGGGGTAAAACTGATTGGTCCTAAGAGGAACTGGGCGGCGAGATTCCAGGATCTGGGCGACCCCTTCAAGACGTAACCAGTCCTCTACCTCCGCAATCCAGCAGAGTTCCTTGTCAGAACGCCCCTCAGAACAGATGGTTTTGATGCCGAGTTGCCTACACTCGTTCAGGATGTCAGAACGGTCGTCAATGAGACAATGTGCCTGAAGAGCGGAGATGATCGAGGATTTGCCCTGCCTACCGCAAGGATAGCGTGCCAGGTGCACCTCTCTAAACGGCAATCCTTCCGAAATGAGCTGGCTGATCACGTGCTCAGCACCGGCCTTGGTGCTTTCAATCTTGGACTGGCCGGCGTATGAGACAATGTGGAACTCGATTTGATTACCAGCAATCCTAGTCAATGACCGGAGCTTATCAACTAAGTGGGAAGATAATTCACCTACGGGGTTGAGAGCCTGGTCAATGGTATCGTGCCAGTCGATACAAACAATTACGTTGGATGTATTAACGTGGACTACCTTAGAGACTAAGTTGGGTTGGTGCTGGTAATGTCGCGGCACGGAGCCAGCGACCCCCTCTGGCCGATCTGGTGTTGGGTCAGGCAAAGGCCGCCCACGGACGTGGGGTGCAAGGCCAGAACCTGAACTTTGCTCTTGATGCGGCTGCTGCTGTCCTTCGGGATCAAGTGGAGGAAGATCTCGGGACGGTTGACCAGCAGGTCTTGGCCCACTAACTCCTGGCGGAGGGGGTTTTACGGGCTTGAGATTAGCTGGATTAGGGGGAACAGGCCTATTAGGTCTTGGGGGAATTACCACAGGTGCAGCAGGTGCAGCAGGTGCTGCAGGTGCAACTGGCGTCGCAGGTGCAATGTGCACAGGCGGATGCTTCCAAGGCAGATTCTTCTTAGGCTCTGGAGCTGGTGGTAAGGGTTCTGGCCTTTGGGGCGTGTCGGGGACAGCAGCCCCCTTTGCACGGATTGGCACAGGAACAGAACTAGCTCTTTTGCGAGTCTTAGATGAAATCTTATTTGAAATTGGTACTTCCCTTCCCCTTGTTCTGGCAGCAACTGCGGGCGCAGTCTCGGCTGAGGGTGCTCTTGACCTGGATCGGGCAACGGGAGAGCCGGCTGGCTCTGATGCAGTCTCTGTCGCGACACGGGTTGTGTCAGCGACCCCACTTACAGCACTTTGCAAGGACTGCCTCCAGGGAGGATAAGCTGAACTACTAGAACTGCTTAATGGGGGAACAGTCAAAGATGGTACTGTAGGGGCTGCAGGTGGTGGTGCAGCAGAAACTGGATCTTTTCTGGGCTGTGCCGGCTTATCACGTTGGATTCGGGAGGTTCTTATGTTAGGACGCTGTCTCTTTGGTGGAGACTCGATTGGACGGGCAGGGGTGCGCTCAGAAAAGCCAGCGTCGAAAGGTTCTTGCTGGCCGACAAATGCCTGACCTGATGAAACAAACCTGGCGGTTCGAGTCTCAGCTGTTTCAGAGCCCTCAGATTCGGTACCGGGGTTATTGGTGTCAAGATTATAAACACTATTGGGGTCTAAATTACTTGAACCAAGAACAGTACGATGGGATCTAAGTGCAGGATCACGCCACAACGAGTCGGGAAGCTCGTGTGGGTTGACCCCAAGCTCTGGTGCCGCGGCGTGAGGCACAATGAACGGCAAAGTCTGCGGCGCGTACGCGATCGGAGGATCAGCGACCCTAGCCCAGGTGCCAGCGGAGTCAATTCTAATTTCGGGGTAACCGTGCACTTGGGGTCTTAAAGCAAGAGGTCTTCTAGAAACACCGGTTATGGCACGGGCTCTATAAAGTTCTTGATTAAGTTCAATGCGTTCACGGGTCTCCCTTGGGACTAGATTGACAGGCAATGGCGGATTGGACCTAGTTCTTTTAGGCCTACGACGGCGCGTGGAAACCTCACGGCCGTGCTCGGTTGTTGTAAAGTCAGGGAATTCAGGTTCTTCCTCCGCCTCAACCTCAACTTCAACTACCTGGTCCTCCTCAAAAACTTCCTCTTCCTCCTCCTCCTCCACCCACTGCTCCTCTTCAGGCGGTGGATCGTTGGGATCCTCCGGAGCAGCCTCTTCTCGCGCCTCTGCAGGCTGGGGATCGCGGGCAGCGAGCTCCTGTGCAGTTGGCGGCGGATGAGATGGTGGTGGTGGTAAAGGTGGTTGTTTATGAAGGGTCGGACTAGGGGGAATGTTACTAGGTGGAGGTGGCAAACTTTGAATCCTATCTGCAAGGGTTGTGGCACTAGAATCAGGAGCTTTAGGCCTAGCTTTAGCTGGTGGCTTAGCAGGGCTAGCAACTGGGACTGGTGCTACGTCGCGCCCAAAGGCAGCGACCCCTTGAGAATCTGACTTTGGGGCTTGTGGGACTGGATGGACAGAGACAGTAACCCTTGGACGCGGTGGCACTGCTGGCTCAGGTGGCCTTCTCAAAGAAGGTTGCCAGTTCGGCGGTGGATGCCCAGGCTCTTTTGGCCCTTGCTGGGCCGGAGTTGGAACTGTGCTTCCACTTGCCGCGCCAGCAACGGGTGTTGCGGCAGCAGGCCTTTCCGCTTTTGGACGGGGTTGCTGCTGTGGGCCTGTGTACCTATAATACCTATCCCACTCCTCTGGGCGCGGGTGCTCTGCCCCTAAGATACGTTGATTGATGATCCTTTTTGGGGGTAGTTCACCAGAGTTAATCACTTGTTCACCGTGTGAAATACCTCTGCGCCTGTCCAAACCGTAAATGTGTGCCCACTCTTTGTATGGGATGAGGATTTGATAGGCTAAAGCCAAACACTGTGATGTTGGGAACTCCTCAACAAGTCTTGAATGAAGAGCTATCAACCAGCGAGTGCTTTCGTCGGCTTGTTCGTAAGGAATCTTTCTTAACCAAAAGCCACCTACGATATCCCCTCCAGAATTATGATAAAGCCAATTTTGGTATGCCTCGAAGTCGTTCCACCAAGCTCGCTTTGCTTCTTGCCACCTGGTTGTGGCACCACCCCTACTTGACCTAACCCTCTGGCGTGGGGGATTAGATGAAGTTGCGGGGGAATGGCCTACCTGAATAGGTTCGGTGCCGGGTTCAACAAGATTAGGGCTAGTTGGTGGTGGGACTATTTGATCGGGGCAACTAGTGTTGGCTTCTGTCGCGACACCGGATGTGTCAGCGACCGCAGGCTCAGGCACGGATGCAGATGGTTCGGATGCAACGGATGCTTCTCCTATTGGACCCGCCTCGTCACCTAAACCCAAAAGATCTGCTGTCTCAACTTCTTGATCGGCTTCCTCAACTCCGACGTCTACGTGCTCTGAAGGTGATTCTTGAAGATCAGGTTGAACGTCCTCTTCCTTAGCTTGATCAAGGTCCGTGAAAGCTGCCTCAGCTGGATTGTCCAAGTCTGTGGGAACCTCCAAAAATGTTTGATCAGAAGTTGACTGTTCAAGCTCACCCTCCGTCGCGACGGGCTCGTCAGCGACCACCTCCGGAACACCAATTGCAGAAAGGACCGCGTTGAGCGACTCGGCCTCTTGAACCTCCTCTTTGACCTGTGTCAATGTCGGCTCCCCAGAAGGCGCGGGCGCAGTGGACCCCTCAGAAAGATCGGCCCAGTTTCTGGACTCCTCAGCTACCGGCTCAACAGTCGGTGGAAGATTTTCTTCAACACCTTCTGCTTCACCAGCCGCCTCGGATCCGTCTGCTGGAGTTCCCGTCGCGACGTAATCGTCAGCGACTTCGTCCGACCCTTCTGTAGGCATGCAAGAGTGAAAGACAGTGAACGAAGCGAAACCAGGGGCCTAAACCAGTTGTGGTAGGAATAGAAGTCCCCGACAAAGCGAAACAAACAGAAAAACAAGCCTTACGGCTGATAACCAGACAAAAGGGGGGTCGAACAAGAAGTGTTCCTACCACAACCCTTAACCATAAACAAAACAAGACAAGCGCAGAAGCTATTTTTCCGCACTTGAGCCACAGCATCGCAAGCAGCAACCCTAAGACCCGGTTGTTGTTGGGTTAAGGGGCTCTTACTCTAACTATGACTACCTACATACCTAACGCATCTAGGCATGTGGTGCTACTACTGTACACAAGGTATTCGGAGTAACTATTTTGGGAATGTCGGACTCATAGCTACGGCATTACTACCTACACTGGACCTACTACCTATGCTATACATAGTGGGGCTCAGGGGTCGGTATATTTCAACTGATGAACCATCAAATATATGATGACTCAACATTTAGAAACGTTTTTGAAACCATACCTTCCCAGGATTTGGAAAATAATACCTAACATGGCTACCTTTTTGAGAACTTGACGATTATCACAGGATCATCAATCAAATGAGCTCGGCACTGTAGAGAAAGAGGGCCAGCTCGCGTGTTGGCGAAGAGAGGAGGCCGGGAGCGTAGGAACCAGCATACCTGGGGCTACTGCAAATGGACCGATGGTGTACCTGGTTGGTCATTGTTAACACATAGTAATGTTCGCAAAGCAATAGGATCCACCATCCCCAATTTTACTCGAAATGGGTGGTATAGACCATGAACATATAGGTGGTTTACTATTGCTTTACTAACATTAGAAGTCATTAGTCTCATATAAAATGCCAACGTAACTGAAATCTAGAAGCCATGATAGTATACCGGTTGTTTTTTCACTGCTAAACTTGTAGTAATGACAAGAAGTGAACATATATATCTGTGGTTTCATGACAAAGATAGGGGAAAACCGTGGAAACCACCTGTTCCATTCGTTCATTCGTCGTCACTCTTGACTCCAACAATGGCCCTTCGAGGGTATTCCCGAAAAATTACCTCATTTTCAGACACACCCGCATTAGTCTAATAACTACTGAACATATACTCTAACGCTTGAGTAGTGTTCAATACTAGTGATTTTGTACTGATGATGGTAAGATATGATAAGTGTGTCCAATTTGTAGTATGAACAATATTGTGGTACCCATTTTTATGGGTTCCATGACCTATCGAACATGACCATGTTCCATGGCCATTGTGACCATATTCTATGGCCATTTTTGATCACCAGAGGGATCCAGAGGTTGTGTAGCCCCCCAGTGTTGATTAACTCCCCAGGTTTTGGTGATTGTACACCCAGTCGTCATAGTCCGAGTATCTAGTGATAAAAATGACCATAGTAATACATAATAAACTTACATAACTATCATCAATATAACTATATAATGTTGTTTTTTTCAAACAAATATTGAACATCAAAAGACAACAACTAAGTAGATAAACATACATCAATAAATAATAATTATATAGATACATATATAATTATATATATGATATATATATATGATATATATATATATATGATATATGATATATATATATATATATGATATATATATATATGATATATATATATTATACATATATGTCATATATACATACATATATATATATACATATATATATAATTATATATATGTATATATTTGTATATAATTATATATATATATATGTTTATATAATTATATATATATATATTCTCCCTAGGGCATTCACCAGCCAATTTCCCAGCTGAGCTCCCACACTTCACCACCCAGGTGCCATCCAGCTCCGGGGAGTAGACGGGCTCCTCGTTGGAGTTCATCCTGAAAATCGCTCGGGAAAATCATGGAAAATCTGGGAGTTAAGCCATGGGAAAATGAAAAACAAAAACTAGGACAATCTATGGACAATCAAGGAAGATCTATCCCATGACGGATCCTAACGGTGCTGCTATATTAATGGTGTGCCATGGATCCCATCAACAAAAAAACCCAATCAATGTTAGCATTAATATAGCAGCACCGTTTGGATCCGTCATGGGTATGAAATTCTATGAAAATCTAGGACAATCTATGGACAATCAAGGAAGATCTATCCCATGACGGATCCATGGTGCTGGTATATGAATGCTAACATAAAGGGGGTATATTGATGGGATCCATGGAGCACCATATATAGCAGCACCATGGATCCTATGGGAACTATGAAAAACAATATCGATACACCCTGGATTTCACCTTGAACACACGTGAAAGCCATTGGTAAACACATCTCCAATGACACCAGGAATGACCTGTCCTGCGGATCTGTTTTTTTCATCATGGGACTCCGTCCGTGCATGTTCAACATGTAAATCCATTGCCTAATCCATTGACTCAAACAGAACTTGATGCCGGGTTGTTAGACAACCCAAATCTGATCTGATATATGAGTATGGATCAATACCTATTGATACCATTTTTAGGGGGATGAACATCCATTTACCAGCTATTTTGATGTTCACCAGGGGTACAAGGTTTTGACACACTGCCATATATTCTGTCATAGGTTTAAACCTCATCTTCTGCATTGACTTTGCTATAAAATGGTGGAGATTGCTGGAGTCTCATCCATTTTTTCAGACCAACCCGTATGGACCATCTCCGGTTTTGTGGACAAACAAAGGACTGTGGATGTCCACCATGCAACATCAGTAGCACGGGATAACCAATCAAGTGGGAAAAAAACGTGGCTATTTTTGTGAAAACCATACATTTCAATAGAGAGAAAGTAAAACGGGGGCTCTATTTGAGGATATGAACTACCCAAAGGATGGTAGATATCTTTGGATATGTTTTGGTTCGGCGCTGAACTACCCAAAGAATGGTCAGCACGCTGATTTTCCAGGATCTGTGGTATATGAATCAAAGGAATATACACCATATATATATACACATACATTATGTGTACACACAGATTACACACAGGTTATCCATTATCAACCATAATTACTACTATATACTACCCAGTTATACATGACATTCCATATGTTATATGTATAGGACCCCATTTATAAACCACTGCAGAACCACTGCAACTGATCCCCCCAGGGCACCTCTCCAACCGGACAATGGCCTCATCAACTCGTCCACGCATTGGCTTACCTCCGTCTGCTATGTGATGTCGTGATGTGATAGAAATCATTGGTAATGGGAATAGAATTTACTGGGAATATACTGGAATCTAATGGGACTATCATGATGTACTGTATCACTATCATAATGGGATATCATGAAAATATCATGGAGTATAATGTGATAGTATCTAGTGATTGGTACAATCGGAATATCATGAGAACATGGGACTATCAAGGAATACCACATGGTGCTACAATGGGAATATAGTGCCCATGGTGGGAACATGGTGCTATATCATGGGAAGATCATTGAGATTTAAGGCAAAAAACATGGTGGTGATAAGCCACTGGATTCTGAGTGCTTTCCCACTTTTTGCAGAAAAGAACAACGGTTAGGTCCAAAGATGGAAACTGGTTGGTGGTTTTAACCTCTGAAAAATATGAAAGTCAGATTGGAGTATCATCCCAACTATTGGGGAACATAAAAAATGTTCCAAACCATCAACCAGGAAATATTGATGTATTGGTGCGGCTATTGATCAAAGTGTGCAAAACATCAATTGATGAACTTGAAGCCAATCCCTCCCGACCAGGAATGAACGAAAAAACACGATATTTCCCACGGGTCATGGCACTCTGCTGGTAGCTGTGAAGACATCAATCGATAGCTTGTATAGCTCGATGTTCATGCTCCCCAAATATGGAATTTGACCCCAGGAAAACTCAGCATCAAATCAGCATCTTGATGAAATACTATGACAAATCCCATCAATTTCATCACCAGATTCCCAAGAAAAATCCGCACCTGATTCTGTTCCCTGCAGGGTCGCTTCCTGCCGCTCCCTGCGCACCTTCAGGTCGAAGTACTTCCTGCTCCAAGTTGCTGTCCAGCAAATCCATCAGCCTCTCCTGGCGACTTCCATCGCTGGAGATCAGGAGGTGCTGGTGTTTCTTCTTTCATGGTCAAACATTGTCAAATATCTTCGATAAATTTGGGGGATGTATGCTGATGTTGAACTTTTAACCTTTTTCTTTCTCTTGGATATTCCGTTATTCTGGATACATATATATATATAATGTAATATAATTCTACTGGCTGGTGGTTTCAACCCCTCTGAAAAATATGAAAGTCAGTTGGGATGATGAAATTCCCAATACATGGAAAGTCATAAAATTCCATGGTTCCAGTCACCACCAAGCAGTTATTACTCTTCACCTACTGATTCTTATATTAAGGAGACCTTGTTTTATTTACCCTCTGGTAAATTAACATAGACCCTGAAAATAGCCTAGTTTTAATGGAAACTAAATTTCCAACCCCTATCTGCCAGGGTCTATGTTAATTTACCAAAGGGTAAATCAACCATCAACCAGCCAGTGGGAAAAGGACGAATCCATGCTATCTTCATGATCGTTGACACGAGCAAGTATCATTGTCTTTGTCATTAATATCGACCCAAAAACGCATAGAAATCCAACATTTATGGGATATATCTACACATATATCATATATATCTAACGATTTATGTCATATATCTACACTAATACAGGATAGTATAGAAATAGCAAGTATTATACTATATATATATGTATATATATATGTATATATATATTATATATATATATTATATATCTACCAATTCATACATGGTTATTTATACACTTCTCCATCTAATTTGTTGGATCGCTGGGCAAACTTTTCTTTTCTCCGCGCGAATGTTTCAAGCCGGAGCGCAAGGCGAGCCCGGAGCGCAGCGCGCACAAAATATGTACATCCCATGCCATTCATCTATGGTATGTTCATAATTACTCACATTACTCGCGTAAGTGTAGATGTATATATTTATATGTATATATATATAATATGTATATGTAAATATACACATATTTAGTTCTATCTGCAAAACAAGAACTAGTAAGATTTATGCAAATCACCAAGTAATGATAGAAAATCAAGACCATCAATGGATGGCATGGGCATCACTGGCATCACTGGCATCACCGCAGCAAAGAGGACAACTGCAACCTCCAAAGTTCCACTCTGCCTGCGAAAAGGACTTCACCAGGGGGTGCTGCAAGGCATTCGGGGAAGGGACTAGCAATTTAAAACATGTTAAAACCCATGTGAGTAGCACTCATAATCTTCGAGATACCATTTACATCCATTTACCAGCTTGCGTTGATTCTGGCATACATGATGCTCCTTAGCCTTGAAACATCTTGAAGCCACCGGCCAGCATTTTTCCAAGGTATGCCTGGGGGCATGGCTTTCCGCCCGGCCTGCCCCCTTTCCAAGCAAGAAGGCGCTCTTGCCGGCCGCGCACATCCCCAACCACCTGCAGAGTGCAGGTTTCGAACCAATCTCTGGGATTCAACAAAAACAGAAATGGAGCCAAGATGAGCCAAGTTTTTTCGAATATCTAGATACATGTAATATATTTATGATGTATATATATATATAGATTGGAATATGCTTATCTTATTGACCATTTTACAGATTA
This sequence comes from Cladocopium goreaui, assembly GCA_947184155.2. NCBI lineage: Eukaryota > Dinophyceae > Suessiales > Symbiodiniaceae > Cladocopium > Cladocopium goreaui. The sequence continues at coordinate 44,728 of CAMXCT020005791.1, forward strand.
GTTTGATTCAAGAGTAAACCACAGCAATATCGTGAAACAAAACGACTGGAACGTGAACCACGTGAACCAGTCGCACCGGAGGAAACCTGGCCTCAAACCCATCTCTTTGGGCAGGTCGTAAAACCAATCTGGCGCCAGGGTGACCCCTTTTTAGGTCATCTAATCCCATGGGGATCCTGCTTTTTTTCAGGTGCCCCAGGGACGCCTTTTTTTCCAAGGAAGTTCCCCGATGAAGAGATTCCATGGATAAACTAAGTATATGACTATGGTTATCAATAGTTAACTATAGTGATCAAGTTATACCAACTAATTAATGGTTTATCAATAGTTAACTTGTTTTTGTCATCTACCTAAGTCTGGGATAATCCTCTAAGCACTCCCTGTCTCTGAATCGCACCTGATGGAAGCCATCTCTCAGACTCCCAGGCATGAAGCCGTCCTGTAGGAAAAAATGCTGGCAGTGAATGGGTCAAATCATTTAGTGATGTTTGGTGGCTTGTAGAATATCTAAATTAAATGGTTTACATCTAGTTAAAAAATGTTTTTTCTCAACAATTCAAACATCATCTATGTAAAATCATGAAAAAACTAAGAATATCTACAAGCCATCTAACATCACACATGATTTTGTTTTGAACCCAATGAATGTCCCAAAGTTGCATTGTGGTTTTGCCAAGTCGGGGTCCAATGCAAATACCATTCGGCGACCATTTTGCTATGTCCAGGACCAGGATGATGGTTGGATGATGTGTTCACCATCATTTTCCAGCTTTCCAAGTTTTCTCTATTGGGGTTTGCTATAGTTGATTCGGCTTGCTACAATTCTCCCACAAGTAAATGACAACAAATGACAATTGATGTTTTTGGCGCACATTTGAGATCATTTGAGGGCGTGGTTGTTATGTGTGTTCTCCTATAAGAGTGGTTCATGCCAACATGTGCCTTTATCCCAATTGCACCAGCTGTATCCGTATAATTGCTGGTCACTGTCCTCATTTCAGCCCAGAAACATGCATGTATATAATATGTATATAATCTGTATATATATACACACACCAAAAATACGAACGTATAGAAACATCCACAATCATCTTTGTCATTCTGGTGTGAACATCGGGTAGGCGATTTCCCCAACATGGCCATATGTTAAGAGGGATACATGGATAATTCATGGATAAAAAGGAGTACATTTGTAAATTTGACTTAAACATTTGGCCACCTTTGTCTGAAAAAATCTGAGTATAGACAATGTCCATAAGTTCTATGTTCAACCAACGCATTTCTTCAATCTCTCCCAGATTTGGGTAAGTCTGAACAGATGGGTATACCATACAAAAAAGAGGGGCTATTTCATGGGGAACGAAAAAATGATTCAACAGGGGTCGCCTATTAAAAAAGAAAGGCATTTCTTTTCATGAAGAATTCCATGAGTTTAGAGAATCCATTGGTTTATCATAAGTTTCCCTTCCGCAGAGGTCCTGGAACTACGCTAAGATCAACTGAACGAAGCTCCGCTGTGAATGGAAGCAGATTGGAAATGCCTAACAAATGGAATTAGTTACTAATTATATGCACGAGTTTTCCTCAAGTTAATTACTCATGGTTATTTTTTTACTAATCATAAGTTTCCCTCTTAAAAAAGCTACGGTATGTGGTGCTTCATCTCACCATTTCGAAGAAACTCCCGGTCGAACCAGGTCCTTGTTGGCTCAGCGCCAGTAAGTCGCCACCCTGGCCACCACCATTACTTTACGGATCCTACTGGAGTCATCTACAGATCAAAAAAACAGAAGTTCTACAGATCATCGGCTGACATGATTTCGGATCGTTTCAAATCACCTTTTCAACTCCCATGACGGATCCAAACGGTGCTGGTTTTTGTTGATGCTAACATTGATTGGGGGTTTTTGTTGATGGGATCCATGGAGCACCATAGCAGCACCGTTAGGATCCGTCATGGGAATTTGTTTTGTGTTTGTCTTTTCGTTCTGCAAAAGCTCAAAAGTCCTTTTCGGATGTCCCAGGCCTGCAGGGCATCCAAAAACTCTTGCTGCCCTGCAGGATGTGATCCAAGTTGCATTGATGGCACCTGAAAGTAGAGCTGGCCCTGGGAGAAACATGGCACATATGGCACTATAACTGCTGATGCATCATCCACGGATCGTGGGAATCGTGGTTCATCATACCCATGCTTTTTATAACCCATAGGATCCATGTATGCTATATATGCTAACATTGGGGGTATATTGATGGTAAATGTTACCATATATAGCAGCACCATGGATCCTATGGGTAATAATGTTCTTATGAAATCCCCAGTTATCATAGTTAAGATATTATGTTCGTGGCTTCTCCCACTTATGGGTGAACTAACCCCAAGTACTAACCACTTTCTAAGGATGCTCTGAGTCTGCCACGAAGTGCCTGGCTTGGCCTTGCGGTGTCCCCGGACACCGGACAGCGGACAACGGGTGTTTGTGTATCTAGTGATGGGGAATTCAAACATATGGAGGTGTTCGAAAGGACTCGGGGTAATCATCCAATTGTTTCAAAGATTTTCCCTTACCCATAGGATCCATGTATGCTATATATGGTAACATTTACCATCAATATACCCCCAATGTTAGCATATATAGCATACATGGATCCTATGGGCTTATAAACCCCCAGCCATGGCCACGGGTCAAGACAAATGGATGGGCCGGATGTCTATGGTCATCCCATGCCATGGCTATCCTGAAACAAATGGGATACAAATCTATATTAATGGATT
>CAMXCT020005791.1:52500-135000 GCA_947184155.2 Cladocopium goreaui
GTAACACACAGTAAGTTTCTGTAGCCCATGAACTAGTTCGATACTTTATCTACCACGAAATCTTGCGAATAATGGGTACCCCATTCCATCTACTTGTTCAAACAACTCCCTTTTTCTCTATCCCAACATGGGTATGGCTCGAAATTGGCTACAAAAATGGATGCTTTAGGTCCCTAAGTCTTAAATTTTGACCCGGCAATAAAAAAAACACGTCTGGCACCACCAGTCCAAGTCACTCAGGCGCTCGCGCCAAACAGTGGGCCTGACCATCCCAGCTGAGTCACCAAAACCTGGGTAGTATTTTAGGAAGTCCCAGTGGTTTAATGTGGCTATTCAGTGGCTGAATTTGTGGCTTATCTCTTTCAAAATTTGGCATATGTTAGCTAAACTCAAAAACTCGCTGCCGTGGATATGTTGAAAACCGCACGAAGAGTTAGCGGGGGGGCGAACGTAGGGGCGAACATGCGGGCGAACGGGTGGACGAACGTCGCCCGCACGAGCGAGCGGGGGGGCGAGCGGACGGGCGAACGATTCGACTAGTCTTGTTTTGCCTGGTGATAATTAGTACAGTCAACCTGTGCCGAAATTATTTTACACCTACTTATACAACCCAAGAATACTGGTACAAAGTTGTTGGTATTCGAAACCCGTGCAATTTTGAGGGCGGGCCCACCCCCTTGAGGGCGCATTAAGGGGTCGCACGAAGGGGTCGCACATACGCATGTACGCACGTACGTACGCATGCACGCACGCACGTTCATGTGCATGTACGCACGCACGTTCACATGCATGTTCAGAAATAAGGTTACCTTTAAGGTTACCTTTTATATAAAAGGTAACCTTATTTCTGTACGACCCTAAGCCTCCTAAAGCATATTTAGTATTAGGAGGTCACTTTTCAAAGGTAACCTTATTTCTGAACATGGGTCTGAACATGGGCTTGAACATGGGTCTGAACATGGTACCTACGTACGTGCATACGTGCGAACGTACGTGCGTACGTCTGTGCGTACGTATGTGCGTACGTGTGTGCATGTGTGCGTTCGCCCCCCCGTTCGCCCCCCGGTTCGTCCCCCCGTTCGCCCCCCCGTTCCCCCCCCGTTCGCCCGCCGTACCCTCGCTCAGATGGCCGTACGCCCCCCCACGTTCAATACGTCTAAATAACTTCAAAAACAGGCCGCAGCGACCTTTTGGGTTTAGCTAAGGCATATGGTTATCCTTTTTTGCAAGGGTAACACTACAACTGACGTCTAGTCATCAAAGCAACAAGGGTGTTAATTCTCACCGAATTGGCTTTGAATACCTGAAAAAAAATAACCCAACTCTTGGGAACGCCAACGTACAACGTACTTCTGGAACGATTAAGGTCTGGTGATCCACTGACTCTGAGATAGTAAACATGTAATCTGACCAAAGTGGTGACTAAACAGCACCATATATTCCACCATCGGATCATAGCAAAACCGAAAAGGGGATGTAGACCATGACGGAGGGAATTTGAAAAAGCAAACTAGCAGCTAAAAATAAGTTTTTTCTAATCGCACAGACAAAACATAAAAACATAGACCAATGATGCTAATTGTCCCAAACACAGAGATCTAGAATAGAGATGAAAGTACCAACCAAGATCGATCTGTAATTTGCCTTTTTTTTTTCCTTTCAAGCAACCCCACTCAAAGGCGACCCTTAAAAAAAAAACTTTATTCAGGGATTTACTAACCACCAAAAAACACGAATCATGGCTTGTTCATCAGCCACTGTTGGGGTCACCGTGTCACCTGTAAGGGGGCATGGGCGCGCAGCGAATGAAAAAGTCACGGGGATTCTTTTTGGGGGGAGTTGCTTAGATACAAAACAAAGTGGTTGGAGACATATTTATTTACGACTATTTAGATTAGTGTATTGACCACCAACCTTCAAAAATAGGAAGGAATTCCTGTAGTTGTTGTTTTTTTGAAGTGCCAGAAAAGTAGAGAAAAGGTCTTACTTTAGTAACATAGCTATAGAAAATGGCCCATTTACAGATGATTTTCCCATTAAAACCTCCATTTATAATGAATTTTCCATAGCTATGTTAAATAACCCAAACCCATAGGATCCATGTATGCTGAATATATGCTAATATTGGGGGTATATTGACGGGATCCATGTTACCATATATAGCATACATGGGTCCTATGGGTAATGGTAGATATTTCGATCCGTGCTTCGAACACTGCTACCGCCTCCAGGTGGCTCCTGGAAAGACGCCACGAGCGATCCGAACGGTTCGAAACCACGAGCTGATGCACCTCGAGGTGCCATCGAGATCAACAAAGAGATCGTCCCTTTTCAGGAAACTAAAATATACTGTATATTAAATTATACATGTAATATATATGTAATATATGTGATATATGTCATATATGTACTAAATGTACTATATGTACTATTTGTAATATATGCAATATATATAATATGTAATATATGTAATATATGTACTAATAAATGTAATATATGTAATATATGTAATAAATGTAATATATGTTGTATATGTAATATTATGTAATATATGTACTATATGTACTATTTGAAATATATGTAATATATGTAATATATGTAATAGATGTAATAATATGTAATATATGTAAGATATGTAAAATATCTAATATATGTAATATATCTAATATATGTAATATATCTAATATATGTAATATATGTAACAAATGTAATATATGTAATATATGCAATATTATGTAATATATGTAATATATGTAATACATGTAATACATGTAACATGTAATACATGTAATACATGTAATACATGTAATACAGGTAATACATGTGATATATGTAATATATGTAATATATGTAATGTATGTAATAATATGTAATATATGTAATGTATGTACTATTTGTTATATATATGTAATATATGTAATATATGTAATATATGTAATATATGTAATATATGTGATATATGTGATATTTGTGATATATGTAATATATGTACTATATGTACTTTATGTAATATATGTAATATATGTAATATATGTAATGTATGTAATATATGTAATATGGAAGATATGTAAAATATCTAATATATGTAATATATGTAACAAATGTAATATATGTAATATATGCAATATTATGTAATATATGTAATACATGTAATACATGTAACATGTAATACATGTAATATATGTAATAAATGTAATATATGTGATATATGTGAAATATGTAATATATGTACTATATGTACTATATGTAACACATGTAATACAAGTAATACATGTAATACATGTAACAGATGTAATATATGTAATATGTGATATATGTAATATATGTACTATATGTACTATTTGTCATATATGTAATATATGTAATATATGTAATAAATGTAATATTTGTGATATTTGTAATGTATAGTACATAATACATAATACATAATACATAATAAATAATAAATAAAAAATGATAATATATAATATATAATGAATAATAAACAAACAAATCTATAGTACATAATACACAATAAGTAATATTTAATAATATATATATGATATACTATAAATAATAAATAATGTATAGTAAATAATACAATATAATAGAACAGGATATACTGTAATATAACAAAATATAATACAATAATGTGTATATAGATATATGTATACTCTAGGAAATTGATTATCATCAACCATTAATAAACAATCATTACCATATATCAATCATGAACCAACCAATGGGAAAAAACTCTATGATGGGGATCTAATGGGTGTATCTAATGATCATTTAATGGGGAATTGACACATATTATGTCTTCCTTGCTCCGAAGTAGATGAATAGCCTCACTGGCTCAAAATCCCTCGAGGCACTGGATGTTCCAGAACCAACAGATATCAATAAACTAAAATAAAGACCAGCAACCAATCTCAACATACTTTGACTTGGCGAACTTGAGGCTACAAAAAAATATGGGGATGGATCCAGTCCAAACACGTCAAAAACATGGTAACAGCACCTGTAAGAGGCCGTGTCGGTGATGACATCACACAAGGCAAGGACGATGAGGGAAGTGTCCGAAACTGTAGTAATTTATACATTTTTGAATTTCTGAAATAAATTTCTGGTACAAATCCCTTGGAAGGGTCACTTCAAAAGTGGAAAATCTAGTGTTTTACAAGCACGAAACAGGAGTTTTGTTCGTCGAGGGTTTCGCCGAAAAGTTCCTTTTTTCCTTTCAAGCACAAAGTTGTCCGAGGTTGTTCAGGACATTGCCTTTGATGCTCTTGCGTCAGACTGCAGCATACAAGTACTTCCAAAATTTTCTGGGGTCTTGTCTGCAGTCTTTATGTGTATGCAACTGCCGGGGAATCGTGTTTTTAACACATCCCACTGTCTACCCATCCCACTGTCTGTCAAAAGTCTGTGTTTCGGCCAAGCTTCACAAACTCACCGCGGTTGTGGGCAACGTTTGGCCATTTGAGGCGTTTTTCTGGCACTTGTTGTTTGGAGGCTCCTTTCCAAGCTTTGCAAATTTGCAACCATCAGCATAGCAAGCTGTTCTGGCTCGTAGCATGACGTATGTGTGGAAGTGCAAGAGAACGTGCAGCAGCGTAGCATGACGTATGTGTGGAAGTGCAGGAGAACGCACTATGTGGTTGCCGTCGAAATGAACGTTAACATCCCACCCCACCCCACCCCATCCCCTCCCAACCCCCCACCCCCACCCGCCCCCACACCCAAAATATCCACACGCGCATGGCCTCTTACTGGTGTTGACACCAAAAACATTGATTTTCCGGTAACTTTCAGGGATGAGCCCACAGCTTCCAATCCCTTGGATTTGCTCATCCGGGGGCTCAAGAATTCCGCCGAGACACATCGTGCTTCTCAGCAATCAGCAGCCGTTCCGTCTCATGCTCCGTGAAAGAACAGGCCAGCCCTGGCAGGACGCCATTTTAATATCCAGGAAGATCCAGGTGGAGAAGTTTCGGAGGTCAACATGGTTCATCTTAAGTTTCAACAGCAGAATCTTGACGAATCATTCCCCAACAATCCTTCAATGTTGATCAAATGTCAGGCGTACTCTCTATAGCAATGTCAGGCATACCATCACCTGGATCTTTCAATAGCGCATAACATTCTTGGGTTGGATTTTGCTGATTCCGACTTTTGATGCTCAGTTGAGCTCAAACACGTCACGTGCATTGGTGTCGGGTATTTATATACGTTCATTGCCAGGGAAAGTGCGCTCATTAATTTGGCTTCCAAACACACAAAATGAAACAATGGCCAAGAGGTCTACAATTACGTTCATTTGGAGAAAAACCGCACACGTATAGCATAAATCTCTCACACGAGCATGTATTTGTGCCGATTCGAGGTGGCAGGGATAGATCTTCCAGCCAGCTCAGTTTGTTTCCAGAAGGTATACCCTCTGGTAATTTTAACATAGCTATTGAAAATGGCCATTGATAGGTGATTTACCTATCAAACATGATGATTTCCCGAGCTATGTTAGTTTACCAGAGGGTAACCCAGTACAACCCCCATTTTAGGTGGTGCAGTTCCATTTTCCAGTGGTGAACTCCCGCTGTTCTCAGAAAACAAGAGAGAGCGACACCCTTGGAGATTGGTATGGGCTCAAAATGGTCATCTACAAAATGGATGTTTTAGTACCATACTAAACACTGGTGGCAATTATTGGCATAGATCTAATAGATGTATACAATGGTCACAACTGAGCTTATTTCATAGTTATTTCATGTGCCACGGTCAAAACATGGTTTATGGGGTATGCTCACATCCCTCGCCATGGAGATCCTTACATCATGGATAGATCCCTCAAAAAATGAATTGATTTTCATCCCGTAATTAATGGGTTTATCTAATCCAACTTTTGATATGAGTTGATACAACATATTTATTATTATGTGTATATATATATATTATGTATATATATATCTATATATATATATATATAAATATATATGTATATGTATTTATATTATATATATATGTATTTATAGTATATATAAAAACATTATATATACATATATCATATCCCATCATAAGTCCGTTAGATCCTAATTTTGATAGGTTCGATCCCATAAAATCATGCTTGGCGGCTCATACCACTTAGTAAGTAGGTTAATTCACCTAGTTATAAGGGGATAAACCCTACTTATTCCACTGAAAAAAAAGGGATATCACCTACCTATATAAATATATTTCGTGGCTAGTCCGCCACCAAGTAAATCTCTGTGTAGTCCTTCATAACCATTAATAACCATAGATAACCATAGTTATACATAGTTACCCTCTGGTAATTTAACATAGCTATTGAAAATCACCATTTTTAATGGGTAAATCAACTATAAATGGGCCATTTTCAATAGCTATGTTAGTTTACCAGAGGGTATACCCCATGTTTTCCATGGCGAAATCCCCATCCATCTTTTTGGGTCACCCAAAAAGTTGCCGGTGCTGCCGGCGCTGCCTCTGGGCTCAAAGAATCGTGGCCAAGGCCCGTCGTAGAGAAGCTCCAGATCGGGACTGCTTGGAAGAGGCGGAGTCCTTGAAATCCCGGAATTTTCGGGGTTTATGGCAGATATATCATGATATATCCATCACTTATTGAGGGCTAATCCCAAAAAAGGAATGTGTAAGAAGAAACACATACTTGGGATTTCGCTAATCCATGAAAAGTATTGATAGTACTACTAGTATTGATAGTAGGACTAGCCTCTTCACTTAAACAAAAAAGTAAGTGGATACTTGGTGTCTTATCCCACCAATACCAAGTTACTTCAAGTATGGTTATCAAACATAGCCCGTTTCTTCCGTTTCTGTTTGTTTTTTTTTGCAGTGGGATATGCATAGGGTTAATCCACTTATAACTAGGGTGAGAACTCGATTTGTGGGATGAGCCACGAAGTACCTCTATACAAGTTCACCGTTACCGGCAATTCGCCGATATCTCGTGTTGTGTCTCTCAGGTGCGAGTGCAAGCGAAATACCCATTTTGTAATCTCTCCAACTCCACTTGGTATGTAAGAGTCATGCCACACTCACCTTTTGCTAACTGATTTCATTTGGGGATATTCCATATTTAATTGACTGAGGTATATTCCACACATATATAATATTATATAGTTCTATGATGTAATATGCATATAATGTATATGTATATATATATATACATATCAATTGGGTGAAAAAACTATGCCCAGCAAAGCAACTGAGGCGAGGCTAAAAGTCCGGGCTACAAGACGCTCCAAGTCATGGAAAACTGTGCAGGGTGAACCAGTCATTGGTTACACAAAAATGGGATGGTTTGCTGCTGAACATGGTCAACATGATGAAACATTGTGAAATGCTATTACCATATGTATATTATTGAATATTGCTGAAATCCCAATTGCTAAACCATTTACTGCTAAAACACTGTTTCAAGTCATTGGTCAACCCATGAGATCAAACATCCACAGCCGTTTTTTAAAACCACGCTGCAGCCCCTCCAAAATTGATGATCAATCATTTATTGTATATAATTTTATCGTATTATATAGTTTATTATCAAAAATCATCAACCATAATTAATGGTTTCTCCAGTAGAATGGCAATCTTGTGGGCATACCCCTGTCTCGGACTGTCCCCCAGTCCGACACGAAGCGCCGAGCTGCAGAATGTCTACCACGGTTTCCCACTCACGCAGGATGGTCCACACTAGAGAAACACCTCAGCAGGCGCAGAGTATGCGCAGCATGGGCATAGGATCTGCACGTGAGTAATTTCAATCCATCCTAAAAGTATGCGTTCAGGTTTGTCCGAACATGGGGCATATCACGGGTATATCATGGTTAATATTCCCCGAAACTCCAACGGTATATCAAGACCGTCCTTCATGAAATCTGATGAGAATGAACAACCATATGAATGTACCACTCTTTTGGACAGACCTATCTGGCATCATGATCTCAAGTATAGGAATGGTTCGGCTACACCGGACAGCATTGCTTTTACCATCAAATTGCTTGGGATCATCAAAATGCAGCATTCACAAAGAACAAACGAATATGTTCTAGATTACCATGCCTATATATATATACATATGTATGTATGTATACATATGTATGTATGTATGTATGTATGTATGTATGTATGTATGTATGTATGTATGTATGTATGTATGTATGTATGTATACGTATGTATGTATACATATGTATGTATACATATGTATGTATACATATGTATGTATACATATGTATGTATACATATGTATGTATACATATGTATGTATACATATGTATGTATGTATGTATGTATGTATGTATGTATGTTTGTATGTATGTATGTAGGTGGGTGGGTAGGTAGGTATGTATGTATGTATGTATATATACATATATATATATACATATTATATATATAATACATTATTATACATCATGTTTGAATAATATACGGTATACTTCTATAACATACTATCCCTTGTGCTCCACGAAAAATGGGAGACTGTATTTGGGGGTGGTTTTGGGTTCCAAAGACCTTCTCACAGGGTATTTTGAGGCAACATGACGATGACAAAACAATGGCCCTTGAGAAAACTCACGGAGCCATATAGCAGGAGGACTAACACGGGGCTTTTACATGATTTAGCCATCAAACGTGGGGGTCGAACCAAGACATGGAAGTTAAACCATCTCGAATACCTGCCACACCTGGATATTCATCCCCCCCACATATTGGAAAACATACGTAGGTCTAATACTTGCAACCTATCAATCTCTAACAATGCATTATAGAATCTCATGGATCTTTTCGACCACTACTGGCAATCAACAATCACCTGGAACAAACACGATCAAAGACAACTTCATCACCCATCTTTACCTTATGTAAATAAAATCACAATGTTCACATATGTTCACTACACCAAGAAACTCTTGGATTGCCAATTTCAAGCCCAGGAAACTTTGACCATGCGGTAAATTCAAGGCCATTAGCCCCACCAGTTGAGGATGATTCAAATCAAACCCATGGCAATATTGGAGGTTGTTCATTACTAGGTTTTACTAGCTTGTTTACTACAAATTACCATAGACATGAGCTCCCAAAAAATGTCCACTTAAAGCAGCGCAGCGTTTATCCAGGCACACCAGGATCCAATCAGGATCAAACTCCCGTGCTTCACCGTATTCCATGGTAGCTGCCCCGGTTCCGCAAACGCGGAACGCCTGGCCAAGTCGGTCTCGGCGAAGTCTCTGGGAGGTGCCGTTGTGGCAGTGTCCATGCCCCGTGCCCAGGTGTACCCGGTACAAACAAAATCCGCTGGCTCATCCGTATCAAAGGATATTAATGCTATAGTAATACCCATAGGATTCATGGTGCTGGTATATTAATATGCCAACATAAAAATGGGACCATGCTACCATATATAGCAGCACCATGCAGCACCATGGATCCTATGGGTTATCAAATGATATTAATGCTATAACCTATATAGTAATATGAATAGCAAAAGAATTAACATTATAACATCAGCAACATAAACATCATTAAACATCATACACTTTAGGGGGAAGGACCCGCTTTCAACATCTTTTAGCCAATTCAATCCCATCTTGCAAATCTCAGTTGACTCCAGGTCGTTTCGCCTGGCATCTTGCTCTTCTCGACCTCGAGGTTGATGAGGGTGAAACCCGCCCGCCGCAGCCTACGAGGATCCCAGCAACTGGTGATGTTGCGCGCTGAGCCGCGCTGAGAAGTCAGGTTTTTTCGTTGAAATATTTTTGGGACTCCCAAGAAACTGAACATCATTAAATGATCTTAGATTTTCCAGAAATGGCACCGCACCAACTTCTGTAGCAGTACACAATTTTTGGACAAAGAAAGTCGCCTCCTCTACTGGGAAACACCTTGACTTTGCCTGCACCAACTCACCATTTCCGTGCCTCAAATCGCTGTGGATCCGCATCCTGCGGAACAAGCTGACCCGACCTGGGATGTGACCTTTCTGAACATTTCACCCGCCACTGACTTTCAAACGTGTCCAATTTGGCCATGGGTCAAAACCCTCTTCAATTATACCATCTTATACCATTCTATACCCTGATGAAGCCCAAAAATAGCTCGGATGGATGTTCATCCCCCCAAGTATGATACTCCCATGGAGGTCCCTTTATCTTTTAGGGGTCACAGGCGACTTCACTTGGAAAGGCCATCACTTGGATTTCGTCGTCACCTCGCTGGTCATGCCCTATGTCACATCCTTTTCTCTGGCTTGATGTTCTTAAATGGTCGCTATAGGCTATAGCCTTCATTTCAAAAATGTACTACCTCCCAAATTGCATGGATTACTACCCTCTGGTAAACTAACATAGCTATTGAAAATGGCCATTTAGAGTGGATTTACCCATAAAAAATGTGATTTTCCATAGCTATGTTAGTTTACCAGAGGGTAAGTACATTCCTGATTTTTCCAGAGAATTTAAGGCCCCGGGTGGGTTTTTTCACCTCCGTCTAAGACGCTCCTGTGCTGCGGCGGACTCAGCCAACTGCACCGATTCACCTGAGGAATGAGCTGAGCGAATCCCCAGAATCCAGGTTCCAAGGATTCCAAGGTCAAGTTGAGCCATGATATTTTCCACCATATCCCAGAAGATCATGGTGAAACAGTTCAAACTAACTGATTTTATCATTTCATATCCCGTAATTTTTAATATGTTCAAAGATGTTTAACACGTAAAACGCAACTTCCATGTTCCCATTTCATGCCATCTCATGCCATTCAACATATGTTGAAACGCCAGGAATCCCGTGTCACCACCTTTTGGTCATCCCAGCATAGGTCTCTTGGCAGGCCATTCTGATGTGCTGGCTATATCTATCAACAATCAACACTCCCCATATCCCATCAAATCATATATCAACTCCCGCTTTGCTGATGTAGCAATAAAGACAATGGCTCCATTTATTATCAATATTATATAATTTAACCCATTATTTTCAGTGGTGATTTTCCGTGGCCTCAAAAAAGTCCGAAGGTTTTTATCCAACGTTTCACGGAGCCGACTCCTGCTGCACGAGTTACGACTCTCCTGCTGTTGCCCAGCGGCATCCGTGTCGGTTGCAGCCTCGGGCCTCAGAGTCTCGTCGGATGGGATGATGGGATGGGAGGCCAAAAACATGTTGGTGCAGCCTTAAAATTCCATCAGGTTGTTGTAATCACCAAACCCATAGGATCCATGTATGGTATATATGGTAACATTTACCATCAATATACCCCTAATAGCATTATACCATACATGGATCCTATGGGGAATAGATCGTCATTTCTAATTTACTTGAAAATTTACCAGTATATTTCACTATTCTGTTCTTTTGGGACTTGCTATAGGGAGTTCCCAGAATGGGATATCCTCAAATCATCAAAACAAATGTCAATTTAAAGTGGGAAAACCACGGTTCTGGGGTCCCCCATTTTCGAGAAACACCGTATGATCATTGGTCAAATCAAGAGATACTGGTTCTACAAACATTGATCATTGCTTAGTATTTAGCCATCCGTGTTTCGGATACGCAATGGCTTGACCCATATCACAGTTGGCAATATCAGAATTAGCGGCCGACCTGCCGATTCTTGTGTTTTGGAGGGTCCAGGTGTTCCAATAGACAAACGGCCTCCGTAAAAAACTTGTGTTTTTCTTCACTTTCTTGAAAACAGTATAAATACAGTAATTATGTATAAATTCACACTTGTTTTTCCCACCAAGGCTCTTAGTTACGGTAAACTACAGGAAAAATAACGGAAATTCCGGGCAAATTGCGGGAAATGGGAAATTATGGTATCTTAAGGCCAAATTACTGGCTAACAAAAACTGAAACCCCAGATTTGTTCAAAACAAATACTAGGCTTTTTCTGCCGAGAATCATCGAGTTAAACATAATCTATAAACATATGTATATAATATATATATATATAAACATAACCAGTACTTTAAACGTAGTTAAACCAGGTTTTGCGCTTCTGCCCCTACCCAAACAGGACGCCCCTACCTGGACATGAGAAGCCAGGCTTGCTATCAATTTGGTTCAACCCTGACCTATCCTGATTTGGGGGGTTACCACTAAAAACGATAATGACATGTAATTAACATTTGGTCCCCCCGATTCATTTTGATAAATATGGTTACAATCATTCACCCCGGTCTTCCGTGCCGTGAGACAGGTGCCAAAATTGCTCCGAAGCCTCAGGTAAGCTGCTTCCGAAACCCTGACACAGCGGAAACCTATCAGCCTATCATTCCTTGAAACTCATCGTGGAATTGGACGATGTGTGAAATTTCCTGATTGTCCAATTTGGAGGTATGGGTTACCCAAAACACTCCATTTTGCGACAGAGCCAATATGCCTTTGAGGACTTAGAGTCAGCATATGATCAGGCGGTACTTGCGGATTACACCTAAAACAGCCTCAACACCATAGTCATCCGCCATCTTTGTCCTCTTCAACCAGTTCCAATCTGAACACCTTCCCAATGTTGGAGAACCACACCCATCATTTCCCAGAAACACTCATAAAATACCTGCCAGGCAAGGTATCTTCATTTTGGAAGGAAATATGGCCATCAGACCCACAAGTGAACATGGTCACTGTATCAGAAACCAAGAGAGGCATGCAAATTCGCGAAAAACAAAATGGTGCCCTTGGGTAATCTAACGCCATGGAAAATTACCATGCTGAAATGGTAAAGCATCAAAATGGGTCATTTTCCATAGCCACCCGTTCAACTTCAGTCGAAGCCGCACCATCTCCAGAGCCCGCGGAGCTGTTCCTGTCCAGTGCCCGACGGCTTTTTATAGGATTTCAACTGGGAAAGAACGGGGGATCAACCAGTTGAAACCACCCACTACTGAACTCACCAGCTGCCAACTACAAATACGCGAGTGTTTGTTCCATATTTAAACATATTTGTGTAAGTCGTGATGCTACTAGTTGCAAGGATTGCACATTGATCTTCACATGAAACCATGAATATCATGAATGATAATTGCCCACAATCCTCAATGATCTTTCTTGATCCGCATCATCACAATGTTGATTTTGATCACCCGACACACAAATCCAGAATCTAACCAAAATTCATAGGGACGGAAAACACAAAAACATGACGGCACCAAGTTTCTGGCTGCAGCCCCTCCATTTTGGCTGGTGAAATCCGCCCTTGAGACATAGTTCAAACATGTTCAAACCTTTCCTATCAGTGAGAATTACCCCGGTGAACAGAATATATCGACTAGACGATCATCTTCCCAAAAAGAGAACGGGACTGCCAAGCCTAACATCAACAAATCCAACCCACGAGGCTTCTGTGGACACCGGACCATGGTCAAACCTAGATACTCTGCAAAAAACAGCCAGATAATCTTTAGCTTCGTATTTGAACTATCTTCAATTTACAATCATGGCTCCAAAAAGTGAAACACATCCGTTGTTCACCATTCACCATCAAGTTCAACACATGTTAACCTACAATGATAACGTTCATTAACTGGGCTTCACCAACATCAGTATGATCATACATATTCTATATATCATATAGTAACCATATATACGAATATATTGACGTGGTAAACCCAATTTCAAAAACCCTCCCACAATTCATCACCACTAAAAATATCTACTATAGACCATAGAATTCAGCCACTGAAATATCTCAACTGAACGCTATCTTAGAATCTTTGGGGCCCCCTACTGGGCCCCCTATAAACCTGCCATTTTCATGGGCTGCTCAGTGCTCCTAAACCTGCTATAACTAAGGGCCTGGTGAGGCGCCTGCAGGACGAAGCTTCAAAGCTCTGAGTGACCTCAGCCAATGGGAGGTGTATCATATACAGCAGTTACAGCTAGACAACTCTGAAAATCACTGGTATGAAATGATGTTTTACATTTTAAACAAGTAGGTGCTATATATAGTATATATTATATATATTATATAGTATATATATTATATTATATTATATATATATATGTGATATGTGTATGTGAACGTATATGTATAGGTATATGTATATGTATGTGTATATGTACATTTGTATATATTTGAGCTGGGTGAACCAATCCCAGCCCACCATCACATACGCAAGGAACATTTTGTGATCACTTCAGTTACTAATAAACAATGATAACCAATGATATCTTAATTTCCTATATATATATATATATAATCATATATATATAATTATATATGTATATACGTATGTTTATAGATGTAGTTGTTAAGTATCTGCCCCAACGATCATACAAATTCGAGGGGCGAAACCGTCTTGAAAGCAGAAACCTAACCATTAAAGGAAAAACGATGTGTGGTCCAGTTTTTGTGCACTGGCACTGGATGCCTCTTTGGAGACTGCTTTGTACAAACTTGGACCATAGCCATGACCATAGGTTCATGTGGTGGTCAACCGACCTGGTTTGTAAATCCAGGTTCAAAATGATGATGTCATTTTTTTTACCTGAAATCTGCCGACAACAATTCACTTATTGAAGGCAAATCAAGTTAAACATATTCATGAATATACATAACATATTATACCGAAACCCTCCAAGTACCCTTGAGAAATTGTATTGTGCCCCAATATTGTAGCACTTTTACCAATTCTTATGGGTACTTATGGGTACTTGGAGGGTCCGCAAGTGCCCCATCCTCCCCGTATACTTTCCAGTCTCCATCCCTTGGTTTCCGACCTCCTCTGAGAACTGCGAGACCAAGGTTTGCACCTTCATCTTGAAGCTGTCCAACCGCAAGCTGCGCAACGTTTTTGCGACGCGGAACCACCAATTTTGGAGGCTTTTTTTGGGGGGACAAAAAATCTCTTAAATTACCTGGAAACCCTGCATATATTGCCTGTTTTGCCAGTGTTTGCCGCGATTTGTAAAAAACGATCCCCAGTGGGCGGGCACTATGACCCCCCACAACCAGAGAGCAGAATCCGAAAGCACAAATGGCCGTGAGAGAGATTTTTCCTTGGGATTCTTCGCACATGATTTTGGGGGGTCGCAACATGTTACCCTTTGTGGCTATCATGTACATATAATGGACTGGAGCAATTCTGATTTTTGTAGCCACACAAAGATAAAAACATAAAATCCTACAAACATATATCACGATGAATCACGTTTCCATCTTTTTGGAGTTACCAAAAAATGTATTTGGTATGGCAATCTTTTGGCTGTGAGAATTGTTGGTGGTTTCATCCCAATCCCGTGACCCATGACCTCGGTTGCTGTTCCAGCTTCTGCTGAATCTTCCATTTCGAATCGACTAGAGAGGGCCCCAGAAACATGCCAACAAAAAGGATGGTATAGCATATTTTTCCCTTAATTCCCAGATTTCCAACTTGTTTGTTCATTTTGGGGCTGTGGTACAATCACAATTGCTATCGTTCACCAGCATATTCTCAACATGACTACCTTTTGTAACGTATCTCACCAAACCAATGATCTCTGCTTTCTGATTGAGAAAAAAAGGGATCATGATCCTAGCTGCAACCGCATTCCCAAGTACACCTGATCTCGTCGAGCTCCAACACGATGTCGGGTGGCATTGGTCGCGTCCATACCACGCTGGTGTCCTCAAGGGTTGGTCACCCTAAAGTACAAGTGGTGCCCCCTATCTGCCATAGACCCTACTTCACCTACTTATCAACCAACTCAGGAAACTATGTGACACCACCTTGGAAATATGGATATGTATGTTCGATGCCTGCTATCCATCAACTTGGGTGGCCTGGGAACGCTGTCTAAGGTCCAAATGCACGCAGCAACCAACAGGCCAGAACTTCGGAGCAACAGTGCTGTGAAGCAAATTCGGGGTTGCGAGGTGAGGGATGAGACAGGCAATCTGGCTACAAAGTCCACCCGCTACAAAGTGTTGCATGTGTCCGTGTTGCACTTGGCTGAGCAACAGGCATGATTACACCCATGGATCTTATCCATTCTGACCACGTGTCAACTCAAGTGTGCCATTCCATTCACCGGTAGCCGTGCCCGCAAAGCACTGCATTCTTTTTCTGGCTGGCTGGGTGCTAGAGGCTCCTGAAACCAACCTACGTGCAGCCTCGGAATTCGAGGCCAAAAGTACAAGCGCCACCAGGTGGCGAAGAACCCCAGACGTTCAAGTTGGGACTGGTGTCGCCTCAGCAAAAGGTGACACCCTCGGATTTTAGAGTTTCATTGCGGCACTACAAAAATATCAAAAATAGGAGCATGGAAATTGGATGAAACTGTATGAAATTGGAGATCCAGGGCATCCCAAGGGAAGCAAAATAGGGACAGCATCCTGTCGACGGAAGCCTCAAAAGGCAACCCGGCCTTGACAAAGTCACTGCACCGATTGCGATATGAAGTTTAGGCTATGGCTATGGGTTTTACCAAAAAAACGCTCTTAGATATCTGGCATCTGGCAGGACTCCAGGTGACAATCCGGAGAGCCCGCCGAAGCAACAAGGTGAAACAAAAAGTAAACAGGCTGCCAAGCCCAAAACAAAACATCTCTTAGCCAAAAAAACTGCTTGGCAATGCTGTTCTGCCTCGCTTCGCCACTACATTGAAGCGCATCAGCCAGTCAGAGTGACTTTATAAGCCCTCCGCAGCACCAACGAAAAAGCTGCCATTTTCTCCTCAAAACTCGGCGCTTTCGGTCTGAAGCAGCCTCAGACCATGAGTCTGCTTTCAGCGCCTGCATGTTCCTCAGGATTTGCTGGCACCGGGCGTCGCTGGAAGATATCTGGGTGTGAGGCCCTCACTCTGCACTTCTATATTCTTATTCTGCTGGCTGCTGCAAGCTGTGCGGCCCAAATTAAAGGGGAAAACATGCTTTTCATGTTCCACGATATCTTCATTTTTTTTCTCCAACACAACAGCCGTCTGCTAACAGCTTGGTTTTCAGAAGAGCTTGGTAAATCCTCACTTGCCTCAGAGCCTGGGACTGTCGAAAGCTCCCCCTCTGCTGCACTTCCTGGCCGAAACTCAACAAGCCGCTGCCACCAGTCTTCAGCTTCCTCGGATTCACCAAGCTCTTCGAGGAGAGAAACCAAGGCTTCGACAGCCTTTTGCGACCGACCCCCTGGCCGCAAGCGGAGTACGAGGGGGGCGAGCTGGCGTAGGATTGCCACTGCCTTCTCAACGTCATTTGGCTGGCCAAATTGAATCAGCAGCATTGCCCAGCTCCTCCTCCGTGCGATTTGGCGGCGCAGATGATGGTCTGCAGCCATGTGCACCTGAGAAGTAATTATTGATCTCTCAATGATCGCAGCCTCTTCAATTCGCTTCTGATGAAAAGACGGATCCTTCAAATGCGCAACCCTGAAATGCCCTGCAGTCGCTGCGACCTGTCTCTGCTGGCAAACACCCAGATCCCACAGGCTGTTCAAGGTATCCGGATGGTCTGGCCATGTCTGGCCCAAGGACCTTCCAATGCTTTTCCGTGCATCTCCTCAGCTTCTTGCCAGCGGCCTTCCTCTCGCAAACCATCGGCAACATTTTTCATGCTGCCTTCCAATGCTGTTTTGCGCATCTCCTCAGCTTCTTGGCACAGGCCTTGCTCTCAAGGTATCCGGTCCAAGGATGCCCTGCAAGCCTTCCGATCCTTCTTTGCGCATCTCCTCAGCTTCTGCGGACAAGGCAGAAGTAAGAAGGCGAAGGTAGAAATCCCAGAACCCACGAAATTTGTTGCCGAGTCTTCTTAAGCCAGGCATAGGCGGCCGCCATGGCGCCGGAAAGGTTTGGCAAAGCTCAAACCGAGCGCTACCCAATCTGACATGTACTTGGCCCGCTTCTGAATATCAATGGACATATGGAAAGTCTGCTTCTTCATTGTGGCCCCCAGTTGCCTGGAACTTGCTATGAGAACGAAACTTGCCACCTGATGCTGCTGACACGTGTCTCAATTGCCACAAGTCATGTTTGAACCTGCAATTCAACCGAAGTTCGCATCTACACACAGCAAAGTAGACAAATGGGTTTGTCTGAAAATAGGGTATATTCCCAATTATAGCCATTTAATAGGGATAATGATCATTAACCATTGGGTTTAGGGGTACACTATTTTCAGACAAACCCAAATGAACAAGGGAACTTGCAAGGAATTTACAGAGACGTTCGAAAAATGGCCTTGGAGATCGCCTGCGCACCTGCCATCATAATTTTGATCAAAAGGTTGCCAGCTTTTCACCATCAGAAATGGTAAAATTATGAGGAATCCTCTGACGTGTTCGTGCTCAATCTACCCTCTGGTAAACTAACATAGCTATTGAAAATGGCCATTTATAGTGGATTTACCCATTAAAAATAGTGATTTTCCATAGCTATGTTAGTTTACCACAGGGTACTTCAGGATGATGACATAGATGCAAACATCCACGGTTTTTCACTTGGTTTTTGGAGGGCCAAAGACGGGTTGGAACACCTTGGAACCTTGAACCGATAACCCCGCGGCCAAAAATGAATGACGTTTCGAAGTGATTTCGTCAAAACCGCGCTTAGAAACATTGGATAATCCCGCATAAAACATCAAATTGGGGGGTACTCTCCCGGTTTTTTTCAGACACATCCGCTTTTTCTCGATTTGGAGATACTGAATGCCATTTCTTTCACATTTTGGTACCGGGGTAAAAGCTGCACCTAGAGCTCCCAACTCTACCCGACTCACTCCTCGGAACGCACGCGACGGAAGAATTGTGTGGCTCGACCAGAGGGATTCCAATCCAGTCGCACCCATACCTCAACAAGGATCACCCAGATGGTCGCATGGTGAATCTTCAATGTGAGAACCATATCAAATACAGCTGCAGTAGTTGAGCTGCATACTCAAGGTGGAAAAACTAAAGGGTTTATTCAATATGATTAAATGTCCCTTCTATATACGTAGTCTGAGTCGCATTGGTGAAATTGGAAGTTGGTTGTACTGACCCATTGGTCCATCATCATTCTCCGGCAAATTTAGAGTCGGTACACCTATAGCCATGACGGATCCTAACGGTGCTGCTATATTAATGGTGCTCCATGGATCCCATCAACAAAAACCCCCAATCAATGTTAGCATTAATATAGCAGCACCGTTTGGATCCGTCATGGGATAGGCAGAACCTATTTTCAAGCAGACCCATGTCGGGATGGGTCAAAACCCTGGTACCGTGCCGTGAACCCCAATTCATAGCTGGGATTTATGGATGTTCATCCCACTAAACATGTATCTATAGGTATTGACCCATACCCATATTCTGTCATTGGTTGGATATATATAGCATATATAGCATACATGGATCCTATGGGATAGGCATAACCTATTTTCAAGCAGACCCATGTGTGCTTCTCCACCCATTTTGTGGGTGAAACCTGTTCCCATCCCCTCGGTGCCAGCACCGCTGGGGCTGCTTCGCAGCTCGGATCCACCTGGCGGTGCAATGACCCCTGGGGAGCTGATGGTAGCTGGGAAACAAACCTTTCTGGTTGGTTTCAACCTACCCTATATATGGATATATATGGTTAGTATATGTTAGTATGGTTTAGATTATTTAATCCCATTGATTATCATACATTGATTATCATATACTTAGTTACTTATCTGGTTGGTGGTATACCTATCCCTCTGAAAACTCATGGAGTGAAAGTCAGTTGGGAGGTGCTGACATTCCCAACTGTTTCTGGAAAGTCATTCAAAATTCCATGGTTCCAGTCACCACCAACCAGCTTTCAATCATTGGGTCAGGAAATGCCGGGACACGTCATGATCTCTTCACTTTATTCATCTTATTCCGGGCTGCCACGGGCCGGGCAGCCATGGTGCTGGTATATTAATGCTAACATAAAGGGGGTTTTTGTTGATGGGATCCATGGAGCACCATATATAGCAGCACCATGGATCCTATGGGTACCATACATTATACAATCTGGTTATTTAACAGTTCGCCATGGAAAGATCCACCATCTTTAAGTTCGATTAGGGCCATCTATTTCGATTAGGGCCATGGCTTAACCCATGGCTATGTCAGTCATAACCAGGTTGGGTAGTCAGCGGCTGAAAAACCAGAAAAACCAACACCAGCCATGGGGACAGAGGGCCTCACCTCCAGCGAGAGGTTCCCAACGATCTCTTTGAGTTGTTGGCGAAGCTCACTTACAGCCTGGGCCCGGGGAATCTTCAGGCTGCATGAAAGTTGAAAGGGGTTGTACTTGCTGGGGATATATCTTTTGATGTTACTTATAATAAACCTTTCAATACAACTATTGTCCCAATTATCAGGCGGTTCAGCCCAATTGCCAACGGTAAATTGTCTTGTTGTAACATGACAACTTCTAGGAACACTCAAGGTTTCTTGGCTACACTCAGGTTTACAGCAAAGGTCTCTTGCATTCGAACCCATTTCTATGGTGATAGGATGTTTATTAAGTTCAGCAAATGCACGACGCATCAACAAGAATATCCATCAGAAGTGTGTTTCTCAACTGCATTTTCTCCTAGGTTTTTAAACATTCTGCATTTTCAGCGAAATTCATCAACTGCCAGTACCCATGGATCACAAAAAAAAACCAACCATCCCCACAATCAGGTCGACCAACAAGGTCGCACCCAACAATGATCATAGACATTTTCGGGTGGTGGTAGTTTTTGGATCAAAATGAAGTTCCTTAAATCTTTCCAACGTCCTTGAAAATAGGATGTTTGCATCGCTATGTATACTGTGTATATATATAAAAAATCATACAATATATATATATATAATACATTATACAATATATATATATACATATAAATACATATATAATCATATATATATATATATCATACAATGTATATATATATATAATTATATGTATATTATAATTGAAATCAAAAACAAAGGCAAGTGTTAGTGTGGGGAGATGAAAATCTATCTGTCTGTTTGTCTATCTATCTGCCTGTCTGTCTGTTTGTCTATCTGTCTATCTGTCTGTCTGTCTATCTATCTATCTATCGATCTATCTATCGATCTATCGATCTATCGATCTATCGATCTACCTATCTATCTATTATATACCTATCTATCTATCTACCTATCTATCTATCTATCTATTTATCTATTTATCTATCTATCTATCTAATTAATCTATCTAATCTATCTAATCTAATCTATTTAATCTATCTAATCTAATCTATCTATCTATCTAATCTATCTAATCTATCTAATCTATCTAATCTAATCTATCTAATCTATTGTTTTTTAATCTATCTAATCTAATCTATCTATATAATCTAATCTAATCTATCTAATCTAATCTAATCTATCTATCTATCGATCTATCGATCTACTTCTATAATTCAATCAATCAACTCAAACTATCTATGTGTGGATTATGAAGTAGCTGTATAATCTTGTAGTATCTCGCACTATATATTGAGCGAGAGACCTAGATTAGTGCCTATGTCACTATTTGGAGACATCAATCTATCTAATATTATCTAATATAGCTAATCTATAGAACTATATCTAATGCAGAATCTAAGAGTTATAAGTACAATTCATCCTAATCTAGCTATATATATCTATCTATTTATCTATCTATCTATCTATCCAATCTAATCTAATCTAATCAAATCAAATCAATCAATCTATCTATCCAATCTATCCATCTATCCATCTATCCATCCATCCATCCATCCATCCATCTATCTATCTATCTATCTAATCGATATAATCGATATAATCTATATGATCTATATGATCTCTAGCTATCAGTCTGTCTATATTCAAAAACATATCACAACATCATATATAACATAGACCCGGGCAAGCCGGCGGCGGAAGACCTATAGTTCAAAGACAACCTGTCCCGACCGTGTCCTTCCCTCGACACTCCACACCTCACACTGCACACTGCACTCTTCGCACTTCAAACTTCAAACTTCACACTCCACACTTCACACTCCACACTTCTCACTTCTCACTGCTTCCTTCACACTTCACACTGCACACTTCACACTTCACAGTCCACACTTCACACTTCACACTTCACAGTCCACACTTCACACTTCACACTTCACAGTCCACACTTCACACTTCACACTTCGCAGTCCACACTTCACACTTCACACTTCACACTCCACACTTCTCACTTCGCACTTCACACTTCACACTTCACACTCCACATTTCACACTTCTCACTTCTCACTGCTTCCTTCACACTCCAAACTTCACACTTCACACTTCACACTTCTCACTTTGCACTTCACACTCCACACTTCACAGTCATCACTTCACACTTCTCACTTCTCACTGCTTCCTTCACACTCCTAACTTCACACTTCTCATTTCGCACTTCACACTCCACACTTCACAGTCCACACTTCACACTTCTCACTGCTTCCTTCCCACTCCAAACTTCACACTCCAAACTTCACACTTCTCACTTCGCACTTCACACTCCACACTTCACTCACACTTCACACTTCACAGTCCACACTTCACACTTCCCACTGCTTCCTTCACACTCCAAACCTCACACTTCACACTTCACACTTCACACTGCGCTCTTCGCACTCCACACTTAAACTTCACACTCCACACTTCACGCCCCACACGTCCAACTGCTCTAAACTTACGTGCAACCAAAAAAAACTAGCGCCAAAATGGAGAAAATCATAGGGCTTTGGGTCTGATGTCTGAAAAAAAAATGGCCCAGAAAGTCATACATTCAACAAACCACAAAACTCCAACCCATGCTGCACAAGGCATTGAGAGGATCTCAGTGAGAGCTTGCATTGACTCGCTCCCATGACAGCTTTGTTTTTCACATGTATGCAATACGATCATGGTTGTTTGTGCGGTTCGTAACAACGCACACATAAACCAAAAGCAAGCGACAGAGGCATTCTGCGGTTCGCAAGGCTAAATGAAAGGCGAATCTACTGAAGGACAGCAATTCAAACTCGGATGCGGTTCATAACAACGCACACCCAGCCCTTGGCAGTCAAGCGAGAGTCGATCCCAATCGCTGATGGTGTCCTTGACCCATCAGCGACCAGCACGTCATGCACAACACATGGCCATCCAATGCCTGTGCAAAG
Source organism: Cladocopium goreaui (assembly GCA_947184155.2). Classification (NCBI taxonomy): domain Eukaryota; class Dinophyceae; order Suessiales; family Symbiodiniaceae; genus Cladocopium; species Cladocopium goreaui. Next base: position 75,591 of record CAMXCT020005791.1, read on the forward strand.
TCAAGTGGTTATAGTGGTGAATTACAGGGATCGGACTATGGGAATTTATTACTTAAACTACGCTTGGCTTGTGCAACCGTGGCGTCTGCGTCCCATCCTCAAAGATAACATGTGCGACGCAGGCAGCACATAATTGCATACCCGCGTGCGTGTCTTGTGAGAGGCCACGTGGTTGTAGTGGTGAACTACAGGGATCGGACAATGGTAATTAATCACTTAAACCACGTTGGGCTTCTGCAAGAGTGGCATGTGCGACCCTGTCCTCACAGACAACATGTGTCACACAGGCAGCACCTAACTGCATACCCGCATGCAAGGCCTGTGAGAAGACTACGAGTTGCTGCTCTAAAACAAGAATAATGGTGAGATTCACATCCTTATGATCTAAGACAATAATCATGTCCGCGGGCCAAAACACCGAACGAACAGTGGAACCACAAGTTGCTCACATGTCCAAAACAATTCTTTCTCAATTACTTGAAGCAGAAACATGTGTTAGCAATGGCATTTCTCGAATGCATATGTACCAAAAACACATCATGTCTGTTTCTGTTACCCATAACACATGCGTAGGCAACAAACATCATGTCTGTTTCTGTGAGCCATAACCGACCGACGTCTAACATTACTACTGAAGCCACAACCAGGGACACTAATGCCGTCACTTCTACTTCCACTGTCATTACCTAAAAAGGGGCCAGTCCAAACAGTTACAATACTCATTGTCACTACAGTTACAGCCACAACGGTCATTGTCAAAGTAGTCTTTGTCATAGTATCTAAGGTCACAATGGAGAAAATCTGCTAACAAATCCATGTCGCAGCCTTCATGCAGCCACTCCAATACGATTTACGAGATCCAGCTGCAAAAGACAATAGTATTACCAATGCAGCCACAGCACGAAGCAACCTTGACGCAGCCATTACAATGCGATCTGCAGAGATTGAGTTCCAAAACACAATAGAACTACGCGCAACGGCGTCGGAAATTGTAGCTCCAAAACCGGATCTCGACGCCAGAGCGAAAAAAAGACGATTTTGAAGCACTTTTTAAAAGGTTTTTTAGAAGGAAAATCACTAGCGCCAAAATGGAGAAAATCTGCTAACAAATCACTGTGGCAGCCTTCATGCAGCCACTCCAATACGATTTACGAAGTCGAGCTGCAAAAGACAATAGTATTACCAATGCAGCCACAGCACGAAGCAACCTTGACGCAGCCATTACAATGCGATCTGCAGAGACTGAGTTGCAAAACACAATAGAACTACGCGCAACGGCGTCGGAAATTGTAGCTCCAAAACCAGATCTCGACGCCAGAGCGAAAAAAAGACGATTTTGAAGCACTTTTTAAAATTATTTTTAGAAGGAAAATCACTAGCGCCAAAATGGAGAAAATCTGCTGACAAATCACTGTCGCAGCCTTCATGCAGCCACTCCAATACGATTTACGAAGTCGAGCTGCAAAAGACAATAGTATGACAAATGCAGCCACAGCACGAAGCAACCTTGACGCAGCCATTACAATGCGATCTGCAGAGACTGAGTTGCAAAACACAATAGAACTACGCGCAACGGCGTCAGAAATTGTAGCTCCAAAACCGGCTCTCGACGCCAGAGCGAAAAAAAGACGATTTTGAAGCACTTTTTAAAAGGATTTTTAGAAGGAAAATCACTAGCGCCAAAATGGAGAAAATCTGCTGACAAATCACTGTCGCAGCCTTCATGCAGCCACTCCAATACGATTTACGAAGTCCAGCTGCAAAAAACAATAGTATTACGTTTGCAGCCAAAGCAGGAAGCAACCTTGCAATCCCATTTACATTGCGGGAAGGATACTACAGTTGCAAATCACAGTGGAATTCCATTGGCAACTCATCCACCAGCACCGCTTGCAATCCCATTTACAATGCGGGAACGATCCTACAGTTGCAAATCACAATGGAATTCTGTCGACCACACATGCACGAAAAACAGTTGAAACCCCATTTACAATGCGGAACCGATCCGAGACCGATCCGAGAATATCCGAGGATGATCCGACCACACACGAGACCGTCTCGCACCCGTCGCACCGCAGAGGTAGATCATCGAGGTTCGGGGACGGACTTTGTATGGAAAAACATAGGGTTTCTTGCATCTGCTATCTCTCAAAAACGCATTTCGTGCGAGACTTTCTGCAAAACTCCATCGGCAACTCATCCACCAGCACCACTTGCAATCCCATTTACAGTGAGGGAACGATCCTAGAGTTGCAAATCACAATGGAATTCCATCGGCAACTCATCCACCAGCACCACTTGCAACCCCATTTACATTGCGGGAACGATCCTACAGTTGCAAATCACAATGGAATTCTGTCGACCACCCATGCACGAAAAACAGTTGAAACCCCATTTACAATGCGGAACCGACCCGAGAATGATCCGAGCATGATCCGACCACACACGAGACCGTCTCGCACCCGTCGCACCGCAGAGGTAGATCATCGAGGTTCGGGGACGGACTTTGTATGGAAAAACATCGGGTTTCGTGCATCTGCTATCTCTCAAAAACGCATTTCGTGCGAGACTTCCTCCAAAACTCCATCGGCAACTCCTCCACCAGCACCACTTGCAATGCCATTTACAGTGAGGGAACGATCCTAGAGTTTTAACTCTTTCTTTGACTAACTCTTTTCCTGACTAACTGTTTCTTTGACTAACTCTTTCCCTGACTAACTGTTTCTTTGCTAACTCTTTCCCTCACTAACTCTTTCTTTGACTAACTCTTTCCCTGACTATCTGTTTCTTTGACTAACTCTTTGTTTGACTAACTCTTTCTTTGACTAACTCTTTCCCTCACTAACTCTTTCTTTGACTAACTCTTTCCCTGACTAACTGTTTCTTTGCTAACCCTTTCTTTGACTAACTCTTTCCCTCACTAACTCTTTCTTTGACTAACTCTTTCCCTGACTAACTCTTTCTTTGACTAACTCTTTCCCTGGCTAACTGTTCTTTGACTAACTCTTTCTTTGACTAACTCTTTCTTTGACTAACTTTTTCCCTGACTAACTGTTTCTTTGACTAACTCTCCGCTCTTTGACAACTGTTTTCTTTGCTTACCTCTTTCCTCTAACTCTTTCTTTGACTAACTCTTTCCCTGACTAACTGTCTTTGATACTCTTTGTTTGACTACTCTTTCCCTCACTAACGCTTTTCTTTGCTAACTCTTTCCCTCACTAACTCTTTCTTTGACTAACTCTTTCCCTGACTAACTCTTTCCCTCACTAACTCTTTCTTTGACTAACTCTTTCCCTGACTAACTGTTTCTTTGACTAATTCTTTCTTTGACTAACTCTTTCTTTAACTAACTCTTTCCCTGACTAACTGTTTCTTTGACTAACTGTTTCTTTGCTAACTCTTTCCCTGACTAACTGTTTCTTTGACTACCTCTTTGTTTGACTAACTCTTTCCCTCACTAACTCTTTCTTTGACTAACTCTTTCCCTGACTAACTGTTTCTTTGATAACTCTTTCTTTGACTAACTGTTTCTTTGCTAACTCTTTCCCTCACTAACTCTTTCTTTGACTAACTCTTTCCCTGACTAACTGTTTCTTTGACTAACTCTTTGTTTGACTAACTCTTTCTTTGACTAACTCTTTCCCTCACTAACTCTTTCTTTGACTAACTCTTTCCCTGACTAACTGTTTCTTTGACTAATTCTTTCTTTGACTAACTCTTTCCCTCACTAACTCTTTCTTTGACTAACTCTTTCCCTGACTAACTGTTTCTTTGACTAACTCTTTGTTTGACTAACTCTTTCTTTGACTAACTCTTTCCCTGACTAACTGTTTCTTTGACTACCTCTTTGTTTGACTAACTCTTTCCCTCACTAACTCTTTCTTTGACTAACTCTTTCCCTGACATTCTAAAAGTCCGTAACACGGAAGTTTCTCCCCCTAAACTTCCTTTGATGATAATGTGCTAAACCCAAAAAAATCCAATGATAAGCCTACCTACCATTTTATTCACCTATTTATAGTGATATATTTTGGGGTTGGTGTTCCCTAGTTCCCCGTCGCGCCTGCTTCTCATAGGTCTCCATCAACGCCTGGACGTCTGGCAATTCAAAGGCACCCAGATCACTGTCCAGGTCACGTTTCCTGCCGAGTGCCCGCGATCATTGTTGGAATACTTAACTGGTTGGTGGTTTCAACCCTATATATGGTTAATATGGTTTAATATGGTTTAGTTTAATCCCATTGATTATCATACTTAGTTACTTAACTGGTTGGTGGTTGACCTACCCCTCTGAAAAGTCATGGAGTTCGTCAGTTGGGATGTGCTGACATTCCCAACTGAGACTGAATGGACCAATAATCCACATGTTCCAAACCACCAACAAGTTGTGATCACTTGAAATATGAGCTGATTATGGATACAATAGATGATTTTATTGACATGTTATAATACTAATGTAATACTGTGAAATTTGTTTGTAACCATTATCTATCTGATAATCAAGTTATGCTTTATCATCAGCCACAATCTTATGTTCATGGTCATGTAAATTTGCTATAATCATCATTGTCATACAGGGAATATTTGGGACATAGCCGAGTTCAATATAAGTAAGATGGATGTTTTTTTTGCCATACCATCTGGTTATTTAACATAGCCATGGAAAATCCCTAATAAATGGAGGTTTCTAGCTGGGAAAATCATCTATAAATGTGCCATTTCCCATATTGCCAATTTGTGGGAATATAACCCACATACCCTCGGCAAGATGGCAAACATGGGATGAACATGATCCAGTTGGGATAAGTTTAAGGGCGATATAGTTGGGATTAACCATAAACATGATGGTATCTAGGATAAGCGCTTCAATATAATTGAATTGGGGTTGGTGCTATTTTTGTTTGGGATGTTTTTGATACTACTTCAAATATGTATATACATATACGTATATATACATATGTGTATATATATATTATTCATGCATGCATATCCAGTACATGAACATTCCAAGGTACAGAAAACACTTGCGCACAAATTATATATCGCTATAGAAACATAGTTCTTGAAATAGTATATCATAATTCACAACCTTGCGTAATGTTCATGAACAATTATCACACATTCTATGTTTTTTATGTAAAATGTTGTTTCCACAAATCATGTTACATATTTTCACATCCCAAATAGGGGTAGATTACTAGTAAACCTCTATTCAGGATTATTTATTATTTGGATTTACCAGGTAAAATCCTAGCGCAGGATTTCGCAACCGTCCAAAGTATGTATACGAAACACATATGTCATGTTCTACATCATTTTGATGTCTATAGTCTATAACACACATACATACACATTTACACACCATGTCATACATATGTATATATATATATATGTGCAACATGTTGCAATCAGTCATAAGAAGGGCTTACTAAGCATCTGTTCTATGGTTACAATTGCCATGATCCAATACCTGTAGATAATTCAAAGATGTTCAAGAGATTACCCTCTGGTTATGTCAAAATAGCTATTGAACATGGCTCATGTATAGTTCATTTACCATCATTTACCTATTGAACATGGTGATTTTCCGTAGCTATGTGGGGATGGGTCAAAACCCTGGTACCTAGTGAACCCCAAAATAGCTGGTAAATGGATGTTCATCCCACTAAAAATGGTATCTATAGGTATTGATCCATAGCCATGTGAGTTTACCAGAGGCTGCGGACCAATCCGAATCCGACGATTTCTGTTACGCAACGAACCCCCGGTTAACGCGCCACCGAGCGGCATCTCACCGCAGAGCTTCGCCTCAACGAGTCCCGAAGCAAGGGGTGAAGATTTCTGGGGTGACAACCTCTGGTGGAATAAAAAACGTGGGAAAGCCCCGAAGTAAATGGAGATTTCAATGGGAAAAACATGGGAAAAACATGGGAAAAACATGGGAAAAAACATGGGAAAAACATGGGAAAAAACATGGGGAAAAACATGGGCAATCCCATATAATGGAGTTTTTATGCGAAATTACTTTCTTTGAGTGATCCCCACCCTGAAGAACTATTGTGACAAGGTAGTTATACTCCCTGTCTCCTTTGGGCAAAACCTTCCATCTTTAAGCAACTGGTTGGATGAGTCTGGTCGCTTTTCATCCTCATCTCCATCAACATATCCCAATGGTTGTTGACAGCTCCATGTTCGTTGCTATCCTCCACTCATCTGGACAATTTGTAGTAAATCACGTCCTTTTTTTTTTTCACATGTGGTCCCTTCCAGTTATAAGTTTGTTTGTAATTCTCATATCAACCATATAAACCCCAGTGAAAAATTGGATACAGCGATATAACGGGGCACCAGCTTGAATTGGTCAGCGTGAACAAAAACGACAAGTTCTCAGTGAAATCCCCATGGATTTTGGCCCATCAGTGGGCCCATGAGTTTCATCTTGTCGGATCCGGTCGGATCCTCCAAGAATGGAAAGGGAACCTTCCAGGAAGCTCAGTATCTAATCTAGCCAAGAGGATATAAGCTATCTTAATGGAAAGCAACCTGAGGAAAAGGATTGAAAAGGATTGATACTAGTCTTCCGATTGATATGATGATCATGTTAATTTGCCAACCTGATTACTTTTTTGATATTTTGACATCATGGGGGAGGACGTTGTGAAATGGTAAACATCTCATGCCATTACTGCATGTTTGTAGTTCCATTATATCTTTTGGCAATTTTATATTTTGATAATTAAAATCAATCATGTTGTTTCCCAATAATCAATCTTATTCATGTGTTATCAGTGATTACCAATATTTAACTTTAATTATCAACATATACCAAATCAATTAACAATAATTGTCACCACAACCAAGTTGACGCCCTTTCCCTTGAAAATCGCCGACCTCATCGCCACAATTTGTGGGTCAGGTAAGGCTACTCTCCAAGTGACAAACACGTTGGCTTTGTCCGAACCTACAAAATCCTGACGATCCTAAATTCAAATTTAATCAAAACAAAAATCACCATATCATTTTCGCATATTTTCGCAACAAAAAACACATAGGTCAATTTTTTTGTCAAGGATTTTGCAAATACCCTCTGGTTATGACTAACAGTTTGCCATGGAAAGATCCATCATGCTATTAAGTTCGGTAAACCGGTAAACCATCTATTTCAATGGGCCATGGCTTCCATGGCTAATGTTAGTCATAACCAGAGGGTAAATCGCCCATTTTCACACAAACCCCATGGGTCCCTTTGAAGCCAATCGAGTAACCAACGAATCTCTCAGACTCTGTCGGCACGGACACTCGCCCTCCGCGGCTGCTGTTTCCACCGCCACGGCAGTGAAGGGGATCTGGCCAGCTGGCGGCTGCCATTGCTCCTCCAAGATCCGCAAGGTGTATGAATGGCATATGACTCGAATATTCATGGGAAACATGACATTAGTTACAATGGACTACAATGATCTAAAATTCTAAAATTACTTTACTTCGTGTGATCCCCACCATGACATTTATACATTTTCTTACTGGCAAATCTTCTGGCATTCTATCTGACATATCTTCTGACATTCTATTTGGCATTCTATCTGGCATATCTTCTGGCATATGATCTGGCATATCTTCTGGCATATCTTCTGGCATTCTATCTGGCAAATCTTCTGGCATTCTATCTGGCATATCTTCTGGCATTCTATCTGACATATCTTCTGCATTCATCTATTCTATCTGGGCATATCTTCTGGCATTCTATCTGGCATATCTTCTGGCATATCTTCTGGCATATCTATCTGGCATATCTTCTGGCATATTTTCTGGCATTCTATCTGGCAAATCTTCTGGCATTCTATCTGGCATTCTATCTGGCATATCTTCTGGCATATTATCTGGCATATCTTCTGGCATATATTCTGACATATCTTCTGGCATTCTATCTGGCATTCTATTTGGCATTCTATCTGGCATATCTTCTGGCATATCTTCTGACATTCTTTCTGACATTCTTTCTAATTTTCTTCTGCACATTCTTTGTCCCATATCTTCCTACATGAGGTCCGGCAGGGGACACTTGGCATGGATACCCGCGGTTGAGGTCCGGCAGGGAACACTTGGCATGGATACTCGCAGATGAGGTCCGGCAGGGAACACTGGGCGTGGCTGGTCGTGGTTGAGGTCCGGCAGGGAACACTGGGCGTGGCTGGTCGTGGTTGAGGTCCGGCAGGGAACACTGGGCGTGGCTGGTCGTGGTTGAGGTCCGGCAGGGAACACTGGGCGTGGGTGGTCGTGGTTGAGGTCCGGCAGAGAACACTGTGGATCGCGGGTCGCAGTTGGACGAGGACGACGAGGACGACGAGGACGACGAGGACGACAAGGACGACAAGGATGACAAGGAGGACGAGGAGGACGAGGAGGAGAGGAGGAGAGGAGGAGGAGGAGGAGGACGAGGCAGGAGGCAGGAGGAGGCAACTGACATAAAATCTAACAACCCTCACCTGGCAGGTGGGGAATGATCATATTTGACTAGTGGAATGATGTTCATGGGGATATTTAATGGGAGATATAACATGATATAACCAACTATATTCAAGACAATGAATCTGACTGACATCTGAAAATTGGAGATTCTATAACCCCAAGTATCCCCAAGTGACCAAGTGGATTTGCCATTTAAACGGGCCCAATGATAACTGATCAATGGATGGAACGGGGTCTCCCATTTTTCGAATGGGGCATTGAATCGATGCTCCATCTGTGATGCCACAAGCCAACTTTATGGGAATACTGGGGATGGTTTATTGGATCATGGATCTGGAGATTTCCAATTTTTTTTAAAAAACCTGAAATAAAAAAAAAACAATGACGCTATTTTGGGATACCCTCTGGTAAACTAACATAGCTATGGAAAATCACCATTTTTAATGGGTAAATCCACTATTTCAATGGTCATTTTCAATAGCTTTTTGTATGTTTACCGGAGGGTACTTGCCCCTTCTAAGCATCATTCCACGAACGTTGCAGTGAGGTCTTAAGTTAACCTTTGACGATACTTGAGAAATCGCCTGCATAAAAAGTGAATTTCCAGCCGGTTTCTTTGGACGTGGGAATGTGCAAATATGACAGACTCCCTCAAAAAATATCACAAGTCTGGTTGCAAATGTTTACAAAACATCTTGCACATGAATGATAGGAGTCAACATGACTCAACAAACAAACACACCACACATAAAGAAAACAAAAAAAGACTTGCGGGAGATAGTGCTGTCCCTGGCAAGCCATGAAGGTGGATGCAGCGATTCAGAAATCACCAGCCATCGCAGTTTTAAGATCTCTGTCCTCTTCCCTTACAATGCTCAAAGCTGATCTGCCTCCATCTTCCGCCTAGCAGCCGTGCACCATCAATGGGGAAACCCCTATGGGCTCCAAATGCCATGTGAGCCGGGTACTCTCTGGTGTGATCAAACATGGCAAAATGGAAAAACAACCTAAACAACTAAACGGAGGTTTCTAGCTGGGAAAAAAAATCTATATATTCTGGGGAAAATCAGGCTATATTATAAACCTCCATTTCATATTTCTATGAAATTTTCCCAGCTATAAACCTCCATTTAGTGCAGGGATTTCCAAAATTGCTATGTTTGATGACACCGGAGGGTACCCAACGGAGAGTCGCACACCATACCATTCCAAGCGAGCTTGCTGCCCTCCTGGCCTCCTGCACGCCTCCTGCTGCAGCAACCAAGCCCTGGCCAGCCACATGTTCTTTGTTCAGTTTTCTACAGCGTTAGCTATCAAATAAAACATCCTGGAGAGTTGTGAGATGAATTCACTAAACTAAATCACAACAACCCATAATTTCTAGAAATCACCATCATATCACCATAATTATCACCATAGTTGTTGGCTTCTCCAGGCATACAGGTCTTGCTATAAACACCAGGCCGAAACATCGCCGAACCTGCGGTACTTCTTGGGAGCTGAGCCATCCAAAGACGTCCAGGTACAGCCTGGCAGAGTCCCATGGAGAATGGCTATAAAAACCATCAACAAACACCATGGTTTCCTGGGAAAAGCATATGAACATATACAAAGTGGGGCCCCCTAGATAGCTAAGTTGGTGAACATAACTCACATTTATTGGACATGCGACAAACTCCAATAACTATGGTTTATGGTACCTATAACTATAGTTAATGGGGTTTATAAACCATCTTATAACTGGGGGGCCCCACATTGTATGAATCTACAAATGGGAAAATATGAATCTACAAATGGGAAAATATGAATCTACCAATGGCTGGGTAACAGAGCCAACAAAAAGAGCCGTCGATTTTTTCAAGAATCAGCTGTGCTGATTCAACCCCCTCGGCAGGATGAGCATTTTTCAGGGAAATATCTTCCATCCAATCTACTTCGGGATGGGTTTTTCCTTGACTGAACATGTTTTTTTGATGTGGGTAAAACCAAAAAAAAGACACCAACCATCCCCCTGATAAATCACCATTTTCTAGGTGGGATGGTTACCATTCCCAGGAAAATGGCTGGTAAACATGACATTGTTTTACCCACATAATCCTGTAGCTACCCAGTCATTTCAAGGGGAAAACTGGCTTCTTCAGCTCCCATTTCCTCTGGAAATTTCACCATCCCTGGCTTCGTGTCGCACAGAGAACCGATTGCGGAAGATATTGGGAAATCCGCGAGCTTTCTAGCTGCGAACATCAATAAATGGGGTGATTTTCGAATTGTTCATCCACGTTTTGGTCCGGGGAAAGATTTGGACAGCCTTTGGTACCTGGAGGGTTACCCCGCCTGACTGTCTCAACAGAAATATGAGTGGCTCAGTACTACACCCCAAAAGTATCCAAACGTTGCATTTTGGGACTCTAAATCGAAGCCCAAACAAAATAAATACCCTCTGGTAATTTAACATAGCTATTGAACATGACCATAGAAATAGTGGATTTTCCCATTGACAACGGTGATTTTCCATAGTTATGTTAGTTTACCAGCGGGTACCGTCCATGAATTCAATCTATCTTTTTGGGAGTTGCCAGGCGAGTTCTGAGGGCACCACACTGCTCTGAAGATGGTGGGCAGCGCAAGGTTGTTGATCTTTTTGCCCTGGATGGGGAGCCATCTCGATGGGTCTACAGTATCTGAAAATGGAACATGTCCACGAAAACTGATGACAATTACACCTTTTTGTAGAGGTAAACGGTTTTAAACCATCAAATTTCAGAAGATCCCACATTCAAATTTGTCAAACCCTATTGCAGCGTATGGCTATGTCACCATTTAAGGCCAATTTGGAACCAACAAGATCCAACAAGTGGTCCCATTGTTCGGCCACGACCTGTCACTTGGCTCCCCACCTTCGCCCAGTTCAGCAACAGAATCAACCTTGGCTCCCGGGTTCATCCAAAAGGGGATACCGCCAACATCGTCAGGGGAGATCAGGTGAAACTATGTTAAACTATTCTGGTTGGTGGTATACCTACCCTATATATATATGGTTAGTATATGTTATATAGTATGGTTTAATCCCAGTGATCATCATACTTAGTTACTTAACTGGTTGGTGGTATACCTACCCTCTGAAACATATGAGTTCGTCAGTTGGGATTATGACATTCCCAATCTATGGACAAATAAAACATGTTCCAAACCACCAACCAGCATTGAACCACAAAAAAATGTTTGGTAGCCTACAAGTCATGACAAGTCATGACTTGCCTACGAATGCCTTGTGGAAGGGAAAAACCACCGCATCTTCATGGTGTGTACTCACCCATCTCCCTATTATATAAACAGCCCCGAGCTGCTCCCAATGATGTGCAAATCCCCTACACCATGGTTTCGGTAGGGGTGTTTTTCATAATGAACAGGGGAACAGGGATTGTTGCCATTGAAACAATCATTGAAGAAAGAGAACATATACATTTAGCCACTATGCCACTGCTTTACGAATCTGAATACTTCGGAATATCCTACAATCCTAAGCATCATTTCTAGCGACGTCGCAGTGAGGTTGCGATCAAATTTATCTGCAGCTAGGTGGTTAGGCACGGCACAAACCATGCCAAAAAAGTCTGGACAACTGGAGAACTCATAAGCTGCTGTGGATGTGCTCATTCTGCCAAGCAACCAAATGATGTGAAGGAAGAAAATGAAAGGCACAATTGCATCAGCCACCAGTTCTTAGAGGACTCTTCTGAGGGGAGTGGATGGGGCAAATTCAAGCATTTCTCTGTTCAAGTTGGAGTGTTCTGCAGAACATGACCATCGTGCTGTCAAAACCATCAGAAAAAACATATTTTCGAGGCTAGATCGAATCCAAAATCAAATACACCAGCCGTGAATGCAGTGCCCATAGGATCCATGGTGCTGGTATATATGCTACAAAGTGGGGCCCCCTAGATAGCTAAGTTTGTTTATAACTCCAATAACTATGGTTTATGGTACCTATAACTATAGTTAATGGGGTTTATAAACCATCTTATAACTGGGGGGCCCCACATTGTAACATTGGGGGTATATTGATGGGATCCATGTTACCATATATACCATACATGGATCCTATGGGTAAGGGGCCTTGTTGCTGTCTACGGCTGCATGGCCCATCACCAGACTCGGGATCTCTGTGACATCCAGCCACAGATCAGCCAGTGTGTGAGTCTTCAAAACAATCCCCAACGGCCCTACGTCCTAAATCAGATTATGACTATTGGAGGAGTACCCCCCCCTAATTAATAAACCAGGGTTTATTAATCCGGGGTTGACATTATATATATATATATAATATATATACACATGTATGTATATGGTACAAAGCTGGTGAAAAACACGGCCAAAGTTCAAATGACTCCCATGTTCACTGGCCGTTTTGGGTACCCAAATCGGAGGTGCCGCGAGGCGGGTAACAGAAGTTTCCAGTGTATTTTGGACTGTTACACGATAGGATCCAAAGACAAAGTTTGCCAGTCAGCTGCCCATCGATTCTATCTTCCAATTATTTAACATAGCCATGGTATAGATGACCCATAGAAATAGGTGGTTTAGCGAACTTAAAAATGGGTGGGTGGATCTTTCCATGGCAAACTGTTAGTCATAACCAGATGGTATCCCATGGAAAATGACCCATGTATAGTGGATTTACCTATTAAAAAATGGTGGATCTTTCCATTGTATCTTCCAAGCATCTCAAATAGTCGGCTTCATCAGATCTCCTGCGTTTGTTCAGCGCAGCAACTGGTTTTGTGTCTAATAGAAAAAGGACAACTGGTCAATCCATCCAGAGCTAAAAGGGTTATACATATTATATATATATATTATATATATATATTATATATATCATTATCTATCAAACTATAACTGGGGCGGGGCACATTGTAAGTGGCTGAGAAACACACACACAATTTGTGTAGTGATAAACCGGTCACACATGGCCACGCTGGAACATCATTTCTTGAATGTTTAATTCACATCGCGCATGAAATATGTTACATGTCACAATTTTGAGTCAAATAAGAACCACCATTTTTTGCTTTGGATAGACAAATGTTATTGTTCGATAAACAATACAATGTGTGCTAGAAAAATGCTAACCTGCTGTTGGATACAGCACATTTTTTTGTGTTGGAAGAAAACACACAAATAGTTGAATAAAACATAGTGTTGTTTCATGATACTGTGTTGCAGGATAGATATGTAAAACATACTGTTTCCCTAGTAGGGGATCATCATGCCGAAATTTCGGGAGGAACATATCACATATCGATGATCTATAGTATGTTGCAAAATGCCAATGTTTACAACTTCAGATTTCAAACTATGGTGGTTTTTTGTTTAGTTTGTTTGGTAAACGTTCACAGTTTGCGAACTGGAAAGATCCACCATTTTCCAGCTGGGTAAATCAACGAACTTTCTATGGCCATGGCTTCAATAGCTTTTTGTTAGTCATTACCAGGCCGGGAAGCTCTCCCAGTTCGTCCTGAGAAACCCAACGCAGCCATGTGATTAACGACCCATACGGATTCATTGGGATTATAAAAAAAAGGGCTTCCTGATGTTTTCTTGTTTTGAAAAACATGTCACATTGATGTTAGGTTGAAAAACCACATTGATGTTAGCCCCAATTTCCAATGTTTAAGAAGCTTTTTCTGTTCCACTTGTGAATGAAAAAAGGTCCTACATTTTACAAAATCCCCATCCGATGTGCGTGGAACAATTCCAGCTAATGTCCTCCCCCGTATATTCTATGAAACACCCCCTAAATAAACCCAATTACGTGGAAATTCCCTACTAAACTATGGTTTCTAAGGATTAGGGGAATGGGCCAGGATTATTTTTCGCCGAGCAACGAAGCGGCCAAGTTCAAGATCAGACTGATGCCAGCAACCATGGGCGGCAACCTGCAGTGGACAACTAGATTTTGACTTCTTTTACAGTAGTGATTGGATGACTTTAATAGGCTCAAATACCAGTGTTTAGAAAGTTTAGATGATTGAATGAATATTGTTCAACCAATATATGAAGTCATTCTAAGATGTCAGTACAAGTGTTGAAATCTAAATCAAGTCCATGTATGGTATGCGTGGTATTAGCAGGCCCGGGATGGGCTGCCTGTAGGCTTTGAGCTTTTGAGTGCAAGGAAAAATATGAGTCAGTGGTGATAAGTATCTCATGAAATGAAAGAACAACCATGACACATACTGAAACAAAAATACTATCCATGGTGCACATAGATGTCACGTTCTGATTCTAAGCACTACAGCACTATATAGCTTCGGGGGAGAATACAATCGCAATATGGCGCTGTGAACATGGATGACCTGACATGAATGGATGGATTTTGCTTGTTGATCTCATGGATGGCTATTTCTCTCATGGATGGCTATCCGAACTTCTGGGTTATGAGACAGCCAGCACATCTGCATCAGCCCGAAGTCACGATCACCACCAAAGGAGAACTGCAGGAACAGTATTAAAACACATATAAAAATCCAATTCTTAAAGGATGTTGATGTCTGGGCCATCAATTCTTTTTGTCGCCTAAAATGATGCTCACTACTCTTTTCCTAGGTCCTTTGGGCCCACATCCTGGGAAGTGGTTGTCAAGCCATAGAACTGGTGGTTTTGTTCAAAAATATCTTTAGCAACTTAAGGAAGAGTTGGGACTTGGAATCTGCCAGCAACTGAGTCCCATCCAAGCACTCCTGGCAGTTATTTCAGGCATCAACCCCAGCGAAAAAATCGGGCAGTGTGACCAGCTTCAGAACCGCTCCTTCCGTGCAGCCGGTGCAGCTTTTCAACCGGTGATCACAGGCATCGCCAAGACACGTATTGAGAACTCCCGCAAGGATCAACGAGCGCCAAGGCCTGGCCACGGTTACACGCGTCCAGCACTGGATCGTGGGAGATACCTGGATTCCTGGATGAAGTACGCCATGCTATGAAAACGCGTGAGACTTAATTGATGTTACCTGGTTGGTGATACCTACACTATCTATGGTTTAGTAGTATATGTTAGTATATGTTAGTATATGTTAGTATATGTTAGTATGGTTTAATCCCAGTGATTATCATACTTAGTTACTTAACTGGTTGGTGATACCTACCCCTCTGAAAAATCATGGAGTTCGTCAGTTGGGATGATGACATTCCATATATGGCAGTGTGTCAAAACCTTGTACCCCTGGTGAACATCAAAATAGCTGGTAAATGGATGTTCATCCCCCTAAAAATGGTATTAATAGGTATTGATCCATACCCATATTGTGGAAAATAAACAATGTTCCAAACCACCAACCAGTAATTGATGTTAATTGTTGATTCCAATCTATTCTAATAACATGTAGGTCTTGTCCAGACGACTTGGTACTCTTTGGTTTTACCTTGCAGTCAGCTCTGGGCCCCACCGCCCTTAGCCAGGCCCAATGGCCCAATGGATCCCAATGGCCTAATCATGCCATTGCGTTTTCTAAATCTGGTTGGTGGTTTGAACCCCTCTGAAAAATCATGGAGTTCGTCAGTTGGAATGTGCTGACATTCCCCCAAAAAATGGAAAGTCAGAAAATTCCATGGTTCCAGTCACCACCAACCAGAAATCTGTGAACTGGTTCTGCATCTCTATTCTTGCTGCCAAACAAAAACATCCCAACCAAATTCAATCCCTAAATCTCCACCCGCTGAGGCTCCCAACAAGTACAAATCTAATCGGATGAGCAATGTAGCGCAAATGCTGAAGATCGCGACAGAACCTCTGCTGAAAAAAAATGTGGACCATTGTGGACCTACCCACTCCAACGTTGTACCAGTATTGGAAAAGCAAACATGGTGTCAAAAGCACCGAAACACGCAATGACCTTGTTTACATCCCATTGTAGAGCAACTTCGCTAATTACGCGGCACCACCTCACAAGCAAACTCTGCAAGTCCATGCTTTGCGTTTGAAATCTGTGGCTAAGTGTCTCTCCCAACTCGCCCAGCAACACATGCCCGGCAGAATGGACTTGTTCTCTGTGATGAAACCAATGAGGCAAGTGTAGCCCAGTTGCTGGCACGTTTCAAGGTGGAGAGTGGACTCGTTGTTTTTTTTAATGAACTCCAATGTACGTTTACGAAGAATCTATTGACACTTATTAGGATAAGATTGCTTCAAATATCATATATATATATATGTATTTATGTGCGGTAAATCATCTAATTCTACAGGTAGGTAGATGGACGTGCAAATATCGTGCGGCACTGATGTGTTCCCGATCTGATGTGACTCCAAGATGTTCCCCCAATGAGAGTGTAAGCCCCACAAGTTTGGATCTATGAGAACGTGTGCACATATGATTCTCGAAGATGGATAAATATAGTGCGCAGCCAGAGCAACTTCCCAACGAGCCAGAGCCTTGTGGGTCATGGCACTCGAAACTCACATTGCAAAAATCGCTGGTAGTTGCGGATACTCATCCCTCAAAACAAATGTGTTTTCAGCGTTTTAACCTAAAGCAACAGTCAAAGAGATCAGGGGAGACTTCAGGTATCTCAATGAGGAGTACTGATCAACGTAGGGTCTTTTTTTAAAACCCAGGTTTCCCTGAACATCCCAATCAAATATGGCCCTGAACATGTTACGGTACCTTTTTTTAGGTCCTGAAATGCCCACTGACCAACAGTCCAAGAGATGAATTCACAATTAAATCACCAGATTTTTGTTGATGAAGTCCCATTCACGAGATAAAATCATCTTAAAAGTCCTTAAAATCACCATATCTGAGTAAATGAATAGTTCGGCCATTTGGGGATGATTTCCCTTACTAACCATGATTTCCAGGGCTCGGGAGAACAGGGTTCGGTCGTGATGAAATTTACCCAGACCATAAATAATCCTAAAAAGTCCTTAAAATTACCATATGTTTGGTGAAATCCCATTGGATATCCCGGAAACTCACCCCAAACATGGGTCATTAAATGTCCCCATTGAACATCACCCAACCATTAGGTATATGGTCTATAATGGCTACTATAAGGTGATGTCCAATATTCCCAAAATGGGACAGTTACCAACCCCTGCCAAATTCCTGCATGTTTTTAAAACAAAAACATCGACATCCGCCTGCAAGAACTGGTTGGTTCCCATGGCCATGCTCACGCGGGCGTAAGCCTCAGGACTAGCAATGGGGGATTATCCTTAAGTAGGAATAATAGTTGCTATAACTATAACAGTGTATGAATAGCATAGGTGAACTAAACACTATGTAGTTATAAGTTATAAGTTATAGTTATAACTAGAGTTATTGCTATCTTTATAGTCTATAACACTATGAACAGGCGTAGATATGAACGTGTGATGAATTTTGGAATAACGCTCTATCATTGATTATATGTGGATCGGGAAAACGTGTTTGGTCGCCCCAATGCTTTTGCTGTTTAGAATGCGCTCAGTGTATATACAGTTGAACACGAACGTTATTGGGGGGCTTGTGAAACGTGCACAACTTCTGTGACACGTGCACAACTTCTGTGAAACGTGCACAACTGCTGGGAAACAAGCACAGCACAATATCTCTGAAACGTGCACATACAGAATACTTGAACAGACTTGGTGGGGTCGGTGAAACACGTTATACCCATATGGATATATGGATATATATATATATATATAAATGTGGATATGGATATATGGATACATGTATATATATATATATGTATATGTATGGTTTTGTCTGAAAGTCAGATACTACCTCTAATTCGACTAGTTAATCATGGTGTTCCTTCTTAATCATTGTATACTTACTTCAAATTCAGACACACCCAGTCTATTTGAAGCACATCATCGAAGTGGAAAACACCCGTCACCCGTCATCCTCTCCCAGGCCTCTGTGTTCCACAGGACCATGCTGGTTTTAGGTGGTCCACCCATGCGGATATTGATTGATGAACAACAATAGATCTGGGTAAATTACAATATTTCACTAACCTGAATTAAGGCCATTTGGGGATGATTCCTCTTATTAACCATGATTCCAGTGAGGTCGCAGTGAGGTCGTTATAATTTACCCAGATAGATAAACCCACTGTTGGTTTATAAACCCATTGGATGTTCATCAACTATATAAACCCGCTGGTTGACTAACAACCCATGCTGTTGATGACTTGATTGGATACTTCCATCGGCCCACTGACAAGGACGACAACACTAAGTAAGACATGATTTTGTCTGCAACGTTTCAGAACCGTTAGGTCCAATCAATCATGTATCCCATAGGATCCATGTATGCTATATATATGGTAACATTTACCGTCAATATACCCCCAGTGTTAGCATATATAGCAGCACCATGGATCCCATGGGTATGCAAAGCAAGTAATCTGCGAATTTACGGCCGATGATCCAAATCCAATTCGGACGATGGATGAAAATCCACCTGTCTATGGAGGATTCCTATTTAAGGGGTACCCCAATAGCTGGACATCCATCTATAACATGAATAAAATTTAAGGGGTACCCCATAAAATGGAACCTCCAAATAAAGAGTATTGCCAAGAGATCCAGTGGTCAATGTGGATTCCTTGTCCATTTCAAGATGTTGCCGCGCAACATCGTAGGCCTGCCAATTGGCCTGCATCTTTCGATATAATCTCCTCGGGCCAAGGGAGGAAAAGTGAAAATGCTAGGCTTGCTGGTTACTCTACTTATATAGTTAGTTACTAGTTATAGGATTAACCATATTGATATATATATATATATATGTATGTAATTATATATATATATATGTGTAACTAGGAACACGGCCTTTATCTGGCCGTGGTGTTTTTGTGATCAACGGGGTGTCATGGATGATGTTTGATGTGGTCGTGCCAATAGGATTTTGGTTGATGGCGAAAAAACCCTGATTCTGGTGCATAAAATCAAAATCTAGCGTTTCGCCTAGGCGAAACTATCATTTTTGATGTTTCTCAGAACTCCCCAACTAATTCGACCTGTATTGTTTTGATGTGAGTTCAAAGACAAGAAACCCCCTTATTCTGGTGCATGAAATGAAAAAACAAGTATTTCGCCTAGGCGAAAACGCATTTTTTTGTAATTCCACATGTTATGTATTGATGAAGTTGGCACAGCCTGCCAGACGACCTTGCAACAGACCTGGATTTCAACATGTTATGTATTGATGAATTTGGCACAACCTGCCAGGCGACCTTGCAACCGACCTGGATTTCAACATGTTATGTATTGATGAATTTGGCACAGCCTGCCAGACGACCTTGCAACCGACCTGGATTTCAACATGTTATGTATTGATGAATTTGGCACAACCTGCCAGACGACCTTGCAACGGACCTTCACTTGCATCGAACAAAAAACTATAACCAAAGACAGGCACATAACGGCACACACAGAGACGAGTCCACTTACCTAGCAAGTTCACATGAACGTTAACACATGCCCCACCCCACCCCACCCCACCCCACCCCACCCATGTCTACACACACATAACGGCACACACAGAGACGAGTCCACTTACCTAGCAAGTTCACATGAACGTTAACACATGCCCCACCCCACCCCACCCCACCCATGTCTACACGCACATAACGGCACACACAGAGACGAGTCCACTTACCTAGCAAGTTCACATGAACGTTAACACATGCCCCACCCCACCCCACCCCACCCCACCCATGTCTACACGCACATAACGGCACACACAGAGACGAGTCCACTTACCTAGCAAGTTCACATGAACGTTAACACATGCCCCACCCCACCCCACCCCACCCATGTCTACACGCACATAACGGCACACACAGAGACGAGTCCACTTACCTAGCAAGTTCACATGAACGTTAACACATGCCCCACCCCACCCCACCCCACCCATGTCTACACGCACATAACGGCACACACAGAGACGAGTCCACTTACCTAGCAAGTTCACATGAACGTTAACGTTATGAACGTTAACACATGCCCCACCCCACCCCACCCCACCCATGTCTACACGCACATAACGGCACACACAGAGACGAGTCTACTTACCTAGCAAGTTCACATGAACGTTAACACATGCCCCACCCCACCCCACCCCACCCCACCCATGTCTACACGCACATAACGGCACACACAGAGACGAGTCCACTTACCTAGCAAGTTCACATGAACGTTAACACATGCCCCACCCCACCCCACCCCACCCCACCCCACCCATGTCTACACGCACATAACGGCACACACAGAGACGAGTCCACTTACCTAGCAAGGTCACATGAACGTTAACACACACCCCCCCACCCCACCCCACCCCACCCCCCCAATGTGCACGAAAACGCACGGCCAGATAAAGGCCGTGCTCCAACTATATATATATATATATTATCCTAACTATAGCTAGTTCATTCATGTTAATTAGTCTTATAATGTTTTATAATGTTACATCAGATTTTCCCATGATGTCCCAGATCAATGAAAATTAGAGTTAAAATCCGACTTGAGCCTTGCTCTTGAGGCCTGGGAAACCAAAACACAACTTGACACATACCCTCTGGTAATTTAACATAGCTATTGAAAATTGCCAGTTATAGTGAATTTTCCATAAACAAAATGGTGATTTTCCATAGTTATGTAAACGTTTACCAGAGGGTACACTCTGTGAGAAAAATGTCACCCTGACCTGCTGATTGATCATGTGACATCTGAAATGTTCAGTTGAGCAGTGTTCAAAGATGTTCGAAGCCTTTCGTCATTCATTCATTTCTACGGGTGCACAATAATCCCCAATCAACTAGCTAGTAAAACCTGCCATTATCATCACTCAACAAAAATTGTTGAGCACTGCTCAGTCGATCACAAAGCTCGTGCCGCAAATCATGGATGTGCAGAAGCTGGTTCCTCCTGTACAGGTTTGAATTCATCAATGGCCATTTCAGGAACCTAAACTGGAGGTACCTACCATATATAAGGCATTTATAAGGCCTATGTAAGGGAATATCCCCACAAAATATGGTCTTATATGGTACAGTACCTCCATTTTAGGATCCTGAAATTACGGGAATTCACCCTTGCACCAATATGTCGAGTACGAGATCTTGCCAACAAATCTATTCAATACCAACGGCCACTTTAAACCACAGCCAGCAAACATGTGTAGTATATATATATATATGTAACTGCATTCCTATACTAATCAACCTTGCAAAACACCTAGTTAATTTGGTCCATACGACATCAGTGAATGTGGGTAAATAAACAGCAACATATATGACCATTGTCAACACCTATTAACCGATCTACAATAACCATAGTAAACCACTATTCATACATTTTTTCATCCCTAATTATTCACCAAGCCTTTTATAACCATTTGTTTTCAATATCCCTAACACTTATTACCCTCTGGTAAACTAACATAGCTATGGAAAATCACCATTTTTACTAGCTAAATCAACCATAAATGGCCATTTTCCATAGCTTTTTGTATGTTTAGCAGAGGGTAACCCCTGTTTTTGCCAGTGATTCACCCATCTCAACCCATGCGTTACCCGCCACGCACCACGTCAAGCAGCACATGGGCCAAGGTGTCCGTGGCCACTGGACGGCCATCGGCATCCAGCATGGTCTCCTCCGAGTGGATTTCAACATTGTAAAGATACAGGAAAGATATGGAAACATCAGTTACAGGGGTTGGTAAATGTCCTGTTGTGGGGATTTTGAACATCACTTTCAAGTATTTGTTGGTGCTTATATCAGCAGCTAAAGAAGTTCCTCTGGCCTAAAGAAGTTGTGATACGCAATGTGGGGCCCCCTCAGTTATAAGATGGTTTATAAATCCCAGTAACTATAGTTATAGGTACCATAAACCATAGTTATTGGAGTTAACCAACTTAGCTATCTAGGGGGCCCCACTTTGTAGATATCTGCACAAAAACAATCTGGTTGGTGGGTTTCAACCATACCATCTTGAACAATATGAGTGAGTTCTTCAGTTGGGATGATGACATTCCCAACTGAATGGAAAACTAAAAAATGGTTCCAAACCACCAACCAAAAAAATATGAATATATACATATATATATACTTGAAAGCATCAAAAAATCTGAAACGGATCTCCCCATGTGGAAAACCATCGCCATTTCCCAGGGTTCCACCGTCCCACCTCCGGAAAAACATCGCTGGGATCGCTGCCGTCGTCGTTCAGGTGATCCACCATGCTGTGCAACCTCCGGAGTGCTTGGGAAAAGCCTGGGGAAGCCACTAATATTTGATGGACAACAAAGGAACACAATCTAGACATGGGTCAAAACCCTGGTACCTAGTGAACCCCAAAATAGCTGGGATTTATGGATGTTCATCCCACTAAAAATGTATCTATAGATATTGACCCATACCCACATGTGGGGTTTAGGGTTTTTTTCAACAAATCCCCCAAATGATCAGGTTGACCCTGTCAATCAATGTCAGCCATTCTACAGGATAGCAATCCCTTATTTGGGTCTGAGTTGTCCTCGGATGGTTTTGAACACCCGCCCCGCGCATCTGATGAAAACAAACATGCAAGTGAACAATCAAATCTTGAGAGAAAACAACCTTGGATGGAATGTTTTGGTTTGGGAAACAACATTGAAATTCAACAATCAACTCTCTCTCTCTGTGTATATATATATTATATTATAAATCATTAACCACATCATTAAAAACGAGGAATTAACATGCACGCATGCTCGAATTCCAACGAATTCGACCTTTACTGTATCTTCAACAAATATACACATAGAGGTTTTCTGTAACGGTTGAATCGAACCAGTTCTGATACACATGCCTGGTCGCCATACCAGGCCCAACTTACTATGCCTATAAGTGGATGTATCACCATGTATCAGAAACACACACACACACACAGTTTTCAATTTGCTGTGGACATCGTTAACATTAAAGGAAAAAACGATCCAAACAGGAGTGTCCCGAGGTGATTAGTACCCCCACTGGGCGCCTCACTTGTCAAGCATTAACCGTCTGACTTGATCCCTAGTCTCTGTCGGACAAAAACTAGCTTTTGGGATTGTAGCATATTCTTCACCCGAGTTGGAAATTCACCTGTATATGTCGGTCTTTGTCGGTCTGTATCTCTACATTAAAACAAAAATCCCCACACTTCTGACTTATACTTCATTTTGCTTGGTTAAGTGCCTGTTTTTTTCATCCCTCAAGATCTGGGCCAATGATTATGTGATTTACCAACCTGGAAAACTTGCCAAAGAATAGTGCGTTTCCATAGAAAACCATCCACAGGGTCCAGTCATTGGAGAGATCCGTCGAATTTGCCCCGAAAGTTTCTTAGATGGGCTGCGGTTACCTGCTCAACGACGAGGTTAGTTATGTCATATGCCCCTATATGCCCCTATGTTTATCTCTGATTCATGGCTTCACCTTAGCTCAAAGAGTTGGTATTTTTTGATCACCTTAGCCTTCAGGAAAAGCCATCCAATGGATCTCCAGCTATGGTGATCCCATCTCAGGATGCCAGGATTCAAAAAGCTTCCGCCAGAGGAACTTCTTGAGCTGCTGATTCACCACAGGCACTCGTAGCATTTCCCTGGCGCGCAAAGCATAGCACAGGAAGCAACGGGTGAAGCCGGGTAGAGAAACAACGAAAGTTTCTCCCAAGAAAACCAGGGCAGCTGGAGAATACCTCACTTAAACAATGAGAAACATTATAACCCAACAGGAAAGACCTCAAAGACACAGTTGGTCATGAACATCCCCATGAAGTATCAATCCATATCACCATAATTCACCATATTATCCCATAGGATCCATGTATGCTATCTATGGTAACATTTACCATCAATATACCCCAATGTTAGCATATATATCATACATGGATCATATGGGTATATGATTCAATGATGTGTTTTATGACTCCTGAATCAATGATGGCACCCTATGACGAATGTAGTAAGCCCAAAAAAGATGCAAAAAAAAACGTATTTCCAGGATGGTAGTTCGATGATGTCTTCCACATACTCTCCAGTTCTTTGACATAGCTATGGAAAATGCCATGTTTTTTGGTTATTTACCTATTGAAAATGGTGATTTTCCATAGTTATGTTCATTTAGTTACGAAAGGATACTTTCCAGATTTCCACACTATCAGTCATCATTGTCGCTATTATTGTTTAAATATAATTTCATCGTTTAAATCCCAATTTCCAACTATTGATATCAGTGATGCGTCAAGCATTAGTTATTACAGTTATGAATTATATAAATCTCCCTACTTCTGCGGTCAATCTCTTTTATTCATGCATACCCATGACGGATCCATGGTGCTGGTATATTAATGCTAACATTGACTGGGGGTATATTGATGGGATCCATGGAGCACCATATATAGCAGCACCATGGATCCTATGGGATAAGTTACCATTTCCAAAAATGTGAGCCCCCCTCAGTTATAAGTTGGCTTAGATTCGCCCCAGTAACTAGTTCGTTATTTGCGTACCATAAACCATAGTGCCATAGTGAAATTGGAGTTATTTGCACCAAGTTAGCTATCCCATAGGATCCATGTATGCTTTATATGCTAACATAAAGGGGGTATATTGATGGGATCCATGTTACCATAGATAGCATACATGGATCCTATGGGTATCTTGGGGGCCTCACATTGAAGGTTTCTGAGGGGACCAACGAGGGGTCTCTCCATATCTCCGTCCGGGGCGACCTGACTTTGGTGCCCTCGAAGTCCGTCGCTAAGACCCGCGCAGCGTCCAGTTGCTCCTGGAGGACGAGAAAAGGGAAGATTTACCATCGATTTAGCCATATTGAAGACCCCAGTTTCATAGGTAAATTAGGATAAATTAGGTAAATCATCGAAATAAATGGAACTCATCAATTTAATCATCGACATAATAGATGGAATTAAACAACAATTTACTGAGAATAGCTCTGAATCTCAGCTCAGCACTATTCTAATATAATCAAATAAGATTAAGCACTTTTGTTGCTGCATTGATATGTTGAGACTAAGATGATATCATATTGTCTAGGTTAAGTCGTTTGACATACTGAGATGAAGATTCAGGCAGCGGAAATCGAGATTCATGAAACAGAAACGGAGATTACAACAACACACATAGTGTTTCCTTTACAGAAAACATTCATACATGTGTTCTTTTTGCCTTCTGCAAAATTCAACAAGGGGCGTCCCTACCGACGTTACAAAGTCTCACACACCAAGATATTTAAAATTTGACATACACACTCTACGAAACCTAAGATCGCAAAGGATCGGTCCCACAGCATCACCACTCAGAAATCCGCTTTCCATACCAGGCCTTTGTGGGGATCGGCAAGCGGACAACTTGCCTAGATTCAAGCTGAGCGTACTGACTGTCGAAATTGGCCCGCATGGTTCCACCCTGTGAAAGCACCGAGCAAACAAGCTCACCTGGAGGATCATCCCAGTTGGTAACTGGTTTACTAACCCCGGTTTGTATGTCCCCTGCCCAGGGTTAAACAGCTTATCCCATTTGTATAATTCATATAATTCATAAGTTATAAGTTATAACCCTAAATTTCCAAGTACTAGCAGGAATTATATCATGTCAACCCTGGATTAATAAACCCCAAACGGCTGTTTAATTGGGAAGGTACCATTTAAGTATCAGATTATGACTATTGGGGGAATACCCCCCCCAAAAAAAATAAGTGGGATCATCCTGTCAATGACCCAGCGGCGTGAGCATTCGCACGCAGAAGGAGTGCGAACAAATGGACGCATGCATCGCCAGCCTGGGAAAAAGTGAAGCACTTGGGGAATCACCAACAGCATGGTCGTCATGAGTTTAAGAATAGATACCTAGTTGGTGGTTTCAACCAACCCCTCTGAAAAAAAAATGAAAGTCAATTGAGATGATTATTCCCAATCTATGGAACAAATAAAAAATGTTCCAAACCACCAACTAGATATGCCTTAACCAACATAAACTTAGATGATACATGATGATACAACCTATATCGACCTGTATGGCCAATTTGTTAGGCCCTTGGGAATCAGAGATTAGCTGCAAGATAATGGAGAACCGGTTTTTTTTTGCATTGATCCAAATCCATACCGAGAACCCTGTGGACATTGTGGACTGTGGATGTAGACTCCACTAATGGTGGCAGTAAATTAACTGGGCTCTCTGAAGAGTCTTAGGCAAAAAAAACGTCATCGAAGTCGATAAAAAACGCGATGTTTCAACTCACTCGTTTTGATCTTTCTGACACATTGTGCTGTAGTGCTCACTACTGATATGTAAAGACACACGCGCGCACACACACACCATGAATTGCGAAAATATAACTAGCACTGCTGCTTTGACATCCAAATGTCATCTAAATTGAAAACAATTTTACCTTCACTCTCCACATCATATCACGGGGGTCACGTCTCAACTCCCCAGCCAAATGAACGCGTCCAAGGGGCCAAATGCACAAGGTGATGTACATGAAGGATCCGGCACCCGAAGCACCCCACCTCATTTGTAGAATGACTGACTGGCTAGAAGTGGCCAGTCAAAACCCAGCTGATTTCCAGACTTCGCGTACTAAAATCCGAAAAAAAAAACACCCTTGGTGCACAACTCAAAAAACCTTGACATCACATTCGAGCTATGCAAGCATGGCTACTCATCCGGCCAAGGCAATTTTGTGACACCAACACTCCATAGACATTCAAGTCATATTCTTCTCACCAAAAATGCTGTTTTTCAAAGTAGATTAGGTCCACACTCCTTGATCTTCGGTCATCCTGCATCTCGGACGGTCCCTTCGAGCTCAACCCAAGAGATCTTCAAAGGTAGGTGCCCTCTTCAGCCCTTCTGCTGTCATCATTTTGCCAATTCAAAAGCAAAACATCAAATTACATATAATATATACAATTCCATCAAATTACTCATTATATTGTTGGTATATATTATGGATGCTAACCATATATATATATATCAACCATATATAACCATTATACAATTCCATCAAATTACTCATATTCCCATCTATATGGTTGGTTATATATCCCATACACTGCTCTGAAAATCGTGGGAGCCTCACAAAATCCACTGCCGCACTGCCGGGTGGCAAGCAAAGGAGCCAAGGCGGAGCAACGCCCGGATCCGGGCGGCCCTCTGTGAAGAGCACCACCACCAGGCCAATCTGGAATTTTGTTGGTGGATGATGCTAGGATGTCTATGATTTGACATTACCTAGCCATACTTTAGCCATGGGATGTTGCAACATGAGGATTTAACCATCAACAAAATAGGGAGTATTCAGCAATTGATAACGGCATTTCGGTGTTTTTTTAAAAAATGGGATACCCCAAAAAATGGCAGTTTTCAATGGATTGGTTTAAGGGAAAAATTTGACCGGAAACCATGGTAAAATTACCATCAGTAATATAGGGGTGTCCGGTTAAAATTTTCCCATCATCCAATTCTGTGAAGTTTTGGTGGACATGTTTTTCGGATTCACCCACCCATAGTATCCATGTATGGTATATATATATGCTAACATTGGGGGTATATTGATGGTAAATGTTACCATAGATAGCATACATGGATCCTATGGGCCATGGTTTGTGAATCTTTCTGGGTGATTTCTGGTCCCTGGGTTTAAGTTTTTTGTCACCCATCAACGGCCCGGCTTGAGGCTTGAGTTCTAGCAGGTGATTTGCTTGACTTCTGATGTTTTCATCAGACATGCTTCATATATATATATATATTTATATTTATACATATATATATATATATATATATATATACGCGCAACGCCTGGGCTTTGCATTCAATTGGGAAGATCAACAGAGGTATTACGGAATGTTAAAGTCCAACCACCGTTAAAATTTACATTCATTGAAGATCTTCAATAAGGGTTTAATTCTCCCACCACCGTTAAACTTCTACATTCATTGAAGATCTTCAATAAGGGTTTGATGATGATGATGATGATGATGATGATGATGATGATGATGATGATGATGCGTTGCCTGTCGTGGTTGCGGTTCCGGGCAAAGCCCAGGCATTTGCCGTTTATATATATATAACGTATTGGGTTGACCACCTTATCATGTTTACCGCAATTTGTCCAAGAACTTCAATGTTCAAAGAGTAAGTTCACCAGCAAAAAAAATGGCAACCAAGAACAATGCGGATTCAGCCACGAAAAAAATCCCAGAACAGTTATAGATGTTCCATGCATGTTTGATTGTGCAAAGCGAACATGACATAACATGATTTCCTCTGATCATCTGAACTTTGCGGCAAGTCCCACGTGGAACATTAATCCAATATGTGATATGTGATATGTGTGTGTGTTCTGTGTAACGACCATGTTTATTATTTGCACAAGTACAAAGGATATGATGACGCCAATAACAAATATCTACAAACGGTTCAAGGCAACACGATCTATGCAAACGTCTCTTCGATGTGTTTCAACAATTGCTCAACAAACCCTGTCAAAGCACATTCCTCAACTGTCCAAGAACTTGCAATTACCAATCAGCATACTGAAGTCTCGCAACTCATTCAATCAGCATTTGACTCAAATCCTCTTGGAACATAGTCACATACATATATACATATATATATATATTATATATATGTATGTCCATCTGGCCATGGATCAATTGGATCAATATCTATACATACCATTTACATCCACTGATCAGCTATTTTGATGTTCACCAGGGCTACAAGGTTTTGACACATCCCCTCACATCATTCTCCATAGTTCCATGGCATTCCATGAGGAACTCACCAAGGACAACGGAACAAGTTTTGAACCTATGGGAAAAGTGGGGAAAAAAACACAGGGTTAGTTTATGTTAGGCAAGTTAGTTTAGTTAGATGAACATAGGTGAACTTTGTCACTTTACAGCAGATATATCCATAGTTCATGGGATTTCACCATCCGCATCCGCCATAGCAGGTGGTCGAAGGCCATAACCAACCAACGTCGTGGTACAAGGTGGGGCACCCGTTTACGAAATCGCGAAGTTCGTGAACATCAATTCAGGTGAACTGGTGGGTTAGAAAAAAAGAGGATATGACTAGAAACTCATATATGTTTATGAGTTTCTAGTCACAAAGAAACCAACATAACTACTAGTAACTGGTTTATCTGGCTTATAACCAACTATAACCAACTGCTTTATATACAAACATCATTTCTGAGACCCAACAAAGCACCGGTTTAAACCCCAACGGGCCGGCCTGGATGGTGTTGACCTCAGCTCGATTGGCCGGGAATCACATGACTTGGGGACGAGACTCGAGCTGGTGACACCAGGATTTCCCAGCTGGACTGTGAGAAGAAATCAATGTTACCTGGTTGGTGGTTTCAACCAACCCCTCTGAAAAAATCACGGACTTCGTCAGTTGAGATCATGACATTCCCAATATATCCCATATAGGATCCATGGTGCTGCTATATTAATGCTAACATTGATTGGGGGGTTTTGTTGATGGGATCCATGGAGCACCATATATATCAGCACCATGGATCCGTCATGGGTATGGAAAGTCATAAAAGCCATGTTCCAAAGCACCAACCAGGATGCATGTCATCTCCTCTAATGATCAACCCACAGGGGTTTGAAAAACTCTGCTCACTGCAAAATCAGAAAGAATTTGGGCTACCCCATGACAGGTAAACCTGAAAAAAATCTAATAAGATCTAGCATTCCTTGAAACAATTGTGGTTAGGTCACAGAATTCCATCTTCAATGTCAAGTCATAAGTACCGTTCAGTCATTTTTGATGCAAAGTTCTGGGGCCCTAATCAAATGAGACGAAGAGAAAATTCAGAGTTCATGGCTCAAAGCCTCCCACGTCCAGCATTTCCACATTTCCATCCTTCACATCCAGCAGCCACAGGCACATCCAAACCAGTTTCATCTAATGCTTCAACTGGGTATGGCTCAACAACAAAATACCCCTACTTTGGATACTTTGGATGGATCAATTTAAGATATAAGTTATAGAAATATGTCTCTTATTTCAGTGGCACCAACACAAGCCAACTTTCAGGTCGCCAACTTTGGCCAACACTACCAACACCGCCGCGACTGCGCCAAGCAGCGATGAGATAGTTGTCCATCTTCGCCACAGTCAGGTTCATCAGGTCACGAATATCTTCTCGGAAGAGTTCGAACTGCTTTACTCGCATGGTCTGTCCTAGGCCCAAGGCTTCAAGGAACATGCGCAACAGTCCAGAGGGTTTTCATGCGCAACAAACCTGAGCATGTCAGAATGATCAATTTCAACAAGATATGGTAGATCATTCAAGCACCCGTTTTGCAGTGGGAACCTGTGCTGCTGTCAACCGTTTTTCACATCCAATATGAGTATGTTGTGCTTTGATTGCATCATAGGTTATGTCTACCGTCCAATGTTAGGTGATTAATCATATTAATATTGGTTATTTCGTGATTACCCTCTGGTAAAGATACAAAAAGCTATTGAACATGGCCCAGTCGAAATCATTGATTTACCCATTTCTCCATCCCTCCGAGATGATCATAAACTGGGGCAACCCTACAGCACCCTGGCCCCAGTCAGTTTGCGAAATGTTGCTTCAGTAACTTTTATAACTACAATTGTCACAATACATCACAAAAATGTATGAATGTGTATGATACTCATAACATCTCATAACTATACTATTCAGATAGTGGTTGTAAACCAACTTATAACATCTTATAACTGGGGAGCACCATCCTTTATTGTAATTAATATACATATTAATACTGTAAGTATCTGATTCTTTCGGGAGACAAACACTTCGATGATATTGTATAGGCTGGCAGATCTTGCCAGCCTAACTCCAGAGACCTGTTACAGATGTCACGAGTCTCGGATCTGCTGTAAAGAAGATATACCCTCTGGTTATTTAACATAGCCATGGTATAGATAGATGGCCCATAGAAATAGATTGTTTATCTATTAAACATGGTGATTTTCCATGGCTATGTTAAATAACCAGATGGTAACTTGAATATCCTCCGTTAAGGGAAACATCCTGTTGGTTTGCTCCATCCATAGTTAAACCATGTTAAACCCCCTCATGGTCAACTTCGGACCCTGGGTCAGTCTTTCAAACCCGAATTCTCGTCCCTTGAACAACGACGCTTGGTTGAGAACAGGCTTCAATCCACTGTGGTAATCCGCATTGATTAATGGTTGATTGTGATACCCTCTGGTAATTTAACATAGCTATAGAAAATCACCATGTTTAATGGGTAAACCATCTATAAATGGGCCATGTTCCATAGCTATGTTAGTTTACCAAAGGGTAATCCTCAACATACTCTCTGGAAATTTAACAGTTTGTTATGGAAGCTATGGCTCATTTAGTTCGTTGATTTTGCTATTAAAAGTGGTGATTTTCCAGTTCGTTATGTCAACGTTTACCAGGGGGTAAATCATCAAACTATATAGTTGATTATCCCAATGGTTGGTTATGAATTATCAAACCAGATTGAACGATTTATACAACTGATGATTGATCCAATGATTATTATCGATAATTGATTATCCCCTCTTTATAATCCTAACCCATAGGATCCATGGTGCTGCTATATATGGTAACATGGATCCCATCAATATACCCCCTTTATGTTAGCATATATAGCAGCACAATGGATCCTATGGGTAATGGTTGAATATGGTTGATGGTTTGATAATCCCTAAGGGTTCTTCAGAAAAATGCCCTTCTCCGGGACCATCAAATGTCGCGCCTTGGTACTCGCGCTTGATACGCTGCCTTCGGGGAAAGCAACGCTTTCCATGTGATAGGACCCCTGGAAGCCTGGGAAATATGATGTAAACAACCATGTCATCTACACCATCATGAAACAACTTAAGTATTCAATTTATAAATATGGGTAAGTGATGGTAAGTGATGTTTTGATCACTTCAAATGATTGATCATCTGTGAATGCTCTGAGTATGATTAGAAATCTTATGATTCATGATTCAAGATGTGCATCAGTGAATCTAATGCTTACGTGTTCCTGAGGTATATTCAAGAAGTCTTTCAATTTCATGAAAACGCACACCGAGCATAACAAGCGAAACCAGCTCCTTTTGGCCGCAGGACCGTGATTCTTTTGAAGACACCAGGATCTTGAGTCTTCCTGTCAAAGTAGCTACCAAAAATTTGAATGATAATTTTCGACGGTTTACCAGACCTTACAGATTTGGATATTTGGGCTGTGTTCAACTGTTTTTCTTTTAGCAGTGTAGCTGGATCGCTAAGTGCTGTCGAGGTTGCTCTCCATCGAAGAAGTAATTTTCGCGGTTGTAGCCTCATGTCGGGACTTGACATGTCGTGACCGTGGAAACTGTGGAATCTGGAGCTTAAGTTCCAAGCAGAAATCGATATCAATGCACCAGTTGATAAGTGGTTCCCATTATTTCTAGGATTTCAACATATTTCAACCATCCTTTTGGTGCAGGATATCCTCTATCCACAGTAAGATACCCAAGTGAATTTTCCGTCTGGATTTGATCTGGAGCCGTTTACTGTCTGGCAACCGTGGGTTCTCACCCCGTTACATTTGGAGATATATAAGAAAGCTACACAGATAGATCATATGTTTTTTTTTTTAAATAAATAGATAGATAAATAGATAGATCGATGGATGGATGAGTGGATAGATCGATAGATAGATAGAGAATTAGATTAGATTAGATTAGATTAGATTAGATTAATATGAGTCAGGCTATTACCCACTTGGCCAAACTGGCTTCCGCAGATCCGGTTTTCTTCCAAGGATCCAAAGAGGCTACCGGCCGCGCCAGCTGCTACAGCTGCGATCTCCATGTCAAGTCACCTGGGTCCCCCATCGTACGGGGGAAGGGATTCGTACGGGTGTAGCCTCTGGTCAACGTTTGCAGTGTGGAAAGATCCACCATTTTTCATGGGTAAATCCAGGGTAAATCCATGTTTTTTCTATGGCCGTTTTCGGTAAACGAACAGAACTGGACATCACCATTCGATCTGAATCGGAGCAAATGGGTCATGGCTTCCATAGTAAACTCTTCGTGCGTTTACTGGAGGTAAATCCCCCATTCCAGTCATTGGATTGAGGAAAAATCTGCAGTAAACCATGGTTGTTACCATGAAAAATATGCTGGTTTCCCTGGTTTCCGGTGAAAATGTTCCCGTGAAAACCAATCCATTGACCCATGTGTCAGAGAACCTCCGAGATACCTTCGTGTAGTCAAGCACTCAAGCACTCAGCTTTGCCATGGAGTTCGAGGCGAAATAACGACGCCGGCGAAAGGTGAAGTCCATTGCATAGGGATCTATTCTGGTGGGGAACCCTTAAATATATATCCCATGACGGATCCATGTATGGTATATATGCTAACATAAACGGGGTATATTGATGGTCATTTTCAGGGTCTATGTTTATTTACCAGAGGGTAATCCTATATATATATAATACAGGTTGGTGGTTTCAATCCCTCTGACAAATATGAAAGTTAATTGGAAGGATGACATCCCATATATTCTGGAAAATAAAACATAGGATTGTTTCCGGTGTTGTACCTGTTAATTTGCGGTGTTGGGATGTAACAATCCCCCTCTTGGGGTTGTGACTCAACACATTTGATCACTGGCGATGAGAATGCAAACTGCAAGAACTGCTCAAGTTCTGCCAGATTGTTCAAAAGTGCCACTCGAGTTGTTCACATGTTGTTTTCTTCTTGCCCACCTGGCAAAGATGGCGAAACGGCGAGGAAATGAGCGACTCGCAGTCAATTTGCAGATGAACATGGGTATATTAGATATTATATATAACATATAATATATGATATATAATATATAATATATAATACATAATACGTAATATATAATATATAATATATAATATATGATATATAATATATGATACATAATATATGATATATAATATATAATATATAGTATATAATATATAGTATATACTATAATATATATATATAATATAAGTATATATATAATATATTATATATTATATTTTATATTTGTATTACATTATACATAACATTATATATTATATATATAATTGTGTTGTGTGTATGATGTCATTTGCACAAAATTATTGATCAGAAAATTTGGAGAACGTGTAGTGTCGTGTTTTTGCAGGTGAACCCATCCTAACCGTCCCATTGCACGAGTTTTCTGAGAAATCCACAATGATCAGTCAATGGATTGGTTTAAGGAACAAAATTACAGGAAAGCCCCATGATCTTAATGGGAAAATCTATGGTTTCCTGAAAAAAATCCCTTAAACCAATCTATGGAAAATCACCATTATTAATGGGTAAATCCACTACAACTGGGTCATTTTCAATAGCTATTTTGACATAACCAGAGGGTAGAATTTTCTGAGAAATCCACAATGATCAGGCGTGATTGTGTTCGTCTCACCTCCGGAGACCCACTCCTTCGCATCTGCCAGAGCCGGGTTCGGGAGCTTGACATCAATATCCGCCAAAGCCTCACAGCGCAGTCGATGAACGGTGTGTCAACCCCGGGCTGAAGGCTACCGGCAAAGTAATCTATATATATATGACAAGACACGCAGTTTGTAGATCGGTTTTGCATAATCTATAATATATGTATATATATATACATATTTACAATCAATATCAATATGAATCTATAATCTATATATAATTAGTGTTAATCAATATATGTGTTGATTTACTAAGGGAATATGACAGGCTATCACAAGCGTGAACATATCTAGGCCCCAGAGTAACATATATAGTAACATAAGCCGCCAAGTTATAGACTACAATTCCATGACACTGGTGAAACATAGTGATTTCTATGTCATTAGATTGCTTGGTTTCTCATAGGCTAGTCAAAGTCAAATCATATCAATTCCATCGTTGGTGAAACATGGCCAATCTCGCGGCAAATCTCACCTTGCTGGCTTACCTCATCAAACTGCTTGCGCCAACTTGACGGGTGAAAACGATCACTTGGGCTCTGATGGTCCCCATGAACCACTCAAAAGGATCCTCTTTTTTTTGCCTGACATCCAGGCAGAAGTTCTTTTAACTAAAACATGCTTATGACAATCCTATTCTACTAGATTATATCATATATAGTTAAACAATGTTAAACATGATTGCCTATGATATTTCAATACCTGTGATATATGAATACTTAAGCATCGGTGTCAAACTCCCGCCCCGTTTGTTACCATCCAGGAAACACAACTTTGGGCTGGTTTTTGTCCACCATTTTGGGTGAACAATCCCCATACTCTTTCTCAAAAGTGGGAAACCCAATAACCATTGGGGTTTTCCTATTCAACATGACTGATGGTGGATAATATAGGGATAACCAAACTTCAAACTTCTCAATTTCGGGTGATTTCCCTAGAGAAAACGACATGTTCGACATGTTCGGATGCTTTCCCGATTGAAAATAGCAATTTCGCGTGATTTCCCTTAAACACGTCAATTTCAGGGAACCCCCCAATTTTTTCGCCCCTCCCCGGCTCCTTGGTCGTCACATCACGCTGTCGCGGCGTCCAAACACCTCAGATGATATCATGGTGGTTAACAAAAAGTCATCAAACTGAGCATCTTCGTCAGCAATACATGGAGATATGAGGATGGCTTAAGACCAAATACCCTCTGGTAAACAAACAAAAAACTATTGAAAATGGCCATAGAAATCGTTGATTTGCCCATAAACATGGTGATTTTCCATAGTTTTTTAGTAAGTTTACCAGGCACGGGTAACCTTCAACAAATCGCTGATGAAAACCCGAGCAAACCAATTTGGTTCATTGATTGTCACATTTCGCACATGGTTTTGATTTGTTTTGATCCATTCCAGTGTAAACCAAGACCTGGACAAACATCCAACTTTATATATGTTCTATTCATACCCCAAAAGATTTTACTTCAGACATGGATCGAATCATATACTTCAAAAAACTACCCAACAAGTTGTTCCCCACCTGCCAGGTGAGGGTTGTTAGATTTTATGTCAGTTGCCTCCTCCTCCTCCTTCTCCTTCTCCTCCTCCTTCTCCTCCTCCTCCGCCTCCTCCTGCCTCGTCCTCCTCTCCTCCTCCTCGTCCTCCTCGTCGTCCTCGTCGTCCTCGTCGTCCTTGCTCAACTGCGACCCGCGATCCACAGTGTTCTCTGCCGGACCTCAACCACGACCATCCACGCCCAGTGTTCCCTGCCGGACCTCAACCACGACCATCCACGCCCAATGTTCCCTGCCGGACCTCAACCACGACCATCCACGCCCAGTGTTCCCTGCCGGACCTCAACCGCGAGTATCCACGCCAAGTGTTCCCTGCCGGACCTCATGTAGGAAGATATGGGACAAAGAATGTGCAGAAGAAAGTTAGAAAGAATGTCAGAAAGAATGTCAGAAGATATGCCAGAAGATATGCCAGAAGATATGCCAGAAGATATGCCAGATAGAATGCCAGATAGATATGCCAGATAGAATGCCAGATAGAATGCCAGAAGATTTGCCAGATAGAATGCCAGAAAATATGCCAGAAGATATGCCAGATAGATATGTCAGAAGATATGCCAGAAGATATACCAGAAGATATGCCAGAAGATATGTCAGAATATATGCCAGAAGATATGTCAGATAGAATGCCAGAAGATATGTCAGAATATATGCCAGAAGATATGCCAGATAGAATGCCAGAAGATAGTCAGAATATATGCCAGAAGATATGCCAGATAGAATGCCAGAAGATTTGCCAGATAGAATGCCAGAAGATATGCCAGAAGATATGCCAGATCATATGCCAGAAGATATGACAGATAGAATGTCAAATAGAATGTCAGAAGATATGTCAGATAGAATGCCAGAAGATTTGCCAGTAAGAAAATGTATAAATGTCATGGTGGGGATCACACGAAGTAAAGTAATTGTTTTTTATCACCTGCACATCTCCAACATTGCGCTACTGGGCTGCGCACCCAAAACGAAGGTCGAAGCTGTCCATGTTCCAGCAATCACAGCAATCAGCCTGACATTCAATGGATTGGTTTAAGGGAAAATTTGCAGGAAAGCCCCATATTTAATGGGAAAATCTATGGTTTCCGGTGAACATTTTCCCGTGAAAGCCAATCCATTGAGACATGAGAGTTTTGTTGTCCCACCCCAGTCACCCCATGTCACCCTCAACAATAAGGCCTTTTTTTCGGTGCTCCCAGGACAGCCATGGGGATGATTGGGTGCCCTATCCCATATTACCCATATGCTCCATGTATAGAATTAATATTTACCAACATTTACCACCATTTTATGGCCCAAATGTTGATATTCCATACTTAGAGCATATGGCTAGAGCATTAATGGGCTACATGATCTAAATCTGAATGGAGTTGTTTAGTTCGCCGGAAAAATCATCGAACTAAATGGTGGACTTTCTACCATGGCAATGATGACACCGGAGGGTTCTCCATTCATGATCTATATCCCATAGGATCCATGGTGCTGCTATAGATGGTGTGCCATGGATCCCATCAATATACCATCAATATACCATCAATGTTAGCATATATGACATGGATCCTATGGGTATTAGTTGCAACCAGCTTGCACCTACACAGA
This sequence comes from Cladocopium goreaui, assembly GCA_947184155.2. Classification (NCBI taxonomy): domain Eukaryota; class Dinophyceae; order Suessiales; family Symbiodiniaceae; genus Cladocopium; species Cladocopium goreaui. The sequence continues at coordinate 113,721 of CAMXCT020005791.1, forward strand.
CAGTGTCATACTTTGGAAAGTGCCGCTTGTTTCACTCCCCAAGACTGTGCCTATTTGGGTGACCAAAATAGTCATCATCAATGCTAGGGTCGAAACATGGTATGTGGTTTATGGTCATTCTAATATTGAGAGTCCTGGCCAATCAAAATCTTACAATGGCTACGTAGATCCCAATGGATCAATGACTATCTCCCATTTTATGGGTCTCTAATCCAAGTTTAGACTAGTTGGTGGTATACCTACCCCTCTGAAAAATCATGGAGTTCGTCAGTTGGAATGATGACATTCCCAAAAAAAATGGAAAGTCGAATAAAAATGTTCCAAACCACCAACCAGCCAAGTTTGGACCACGCTACCATCTTGCCATGTACCTGCGCAGGTGACCAGCCCACCAGCATCCTGGCATCGTTTTGGGATTCCCGACGCCAGCGCACCCCGACTCTGACGTCGCTTTCCGAAAGCCATCGTTGTTCCTGACCCGAGAAAACGCAAGGCGAGAGTTGGAAGGAAAATGGGCAGAGAAGTAGCCGGACCGGTGTCAGCAAAGCTGGAGAATCCACCATTGATGATATTCCCAGCGAAGTAAACCTCCCTTTATAGTGGATTTCGCATTGCTGTGTTTGATTACCGAGGGGGTGAACCTTCGCAACATATCCTCCTACAGGCTGGAGAAACCCAGGACGAGGCTGTCCTGACACGAGAAGAACCAACCGATTTTCGCAGCGAATGCGTTGGCAAAATGCTGTGGGCCAAAAAGAAGGGATTTCGGTCAGAAAGACAGTGGCAGAATCGATGTGAAGATTTTATATTGAGTCCAACTATGATTTCTTTTCAGGGTTGGTGGTTTCAGTCATGCATAGATAGGATGATTATCCATATGATATCATCATCATCATCATCATCATCATCGTCATCGTCATCATCATCATCATCATCATCATCATCATCATCATCATCATCGTCATCGTCATCATCATCACCATCATCATCATCATCGTCATCGTCATCATCATCATCATCATCATCATCGTCATCGTCATCGTCATCCTCATCATCATCATCATCATCATCATCATCATCATCATCATCATCATCGTCATCGTCATCGTCATCATCATCATCATCATCATCGTCATCGTCATCGTCATCGTCATCATCATCATCATCATCATCATATCATCATGAGCATCACGAAGTATTTATGTGTTCATTTATGAATCTATTGATCTATTCACGAGCTATACATATATATATATATTGCTAGCGCAGCATTACACATATATTTTCGAGCTGGGCAAGTGCTCTGAAAGAACCACTTGCACCCTTTTGGGCACCTTTGTACTGGCAGAATATACTGATGGTGAAGCAAGATCTGCTTGATTTCAGAAAATAGCTCATGTTATCTAATGTAGCATCTATACAGTAACAATAATGTTAACATGTGTTTCTGTCTGAAGAATTCCATCTATACAGGAATTCCATGGAATTCCAAGATTGAACATCAGTAGAAGCGCACCACAAGGACCAAAAGGCACTCCCGGAGAATTTTGAACCCCTGGAGCCTTTGGAGAGCGAAAAAAATCTGGACACTTCACCGCTGCGAAAAAAAGTCAGGGGGTTATCCTACTTAGTGTGGGCACTTACACTGTTGAAGGTCCGAACTTATGTGTATAGTATAATATATATATATATGTATATATATATATATATCTACATACATATAATATAATATGTACAATATATTATATATATATATATATAATATGTAAATATACTAATTTGGCAACCTCAAGAATTGGACGGCTCATTACTCGAAGTGTGGTTGGGCTACAATGTTCAAGCATGTTCAAACATTCGCAAAAACTTGCTGTGGATCACTGTTGTGGCCCACCATTGACAACCAACGTGAAGAAAAACTTTCACCAACCCGGCCCATTCTTTTTCACCTAGCTACAACAGAAATGGTGGTCGAAACAGCTCGGCAACGTTGGCCAGGCGTTGCATGGACCGGGAATGTCTGTGTGTGTGTGTCTTGCCATGTGGACATGAACATCAATCATAGGGATACAATCAAATCAGTGAGCAGTAAACCGAAGATTCCAAAATGGAAATTTCACAAAAACAATCTGACATGTGTTAACATGTCACACGCGAACATTCCCAAAAACTATCGACAAAAACGACATGTACATTCCTTTCCCACTAGTAGATGCACAAATCAAAAAAGCGGGCATTTGCTAGGCAAGGGATGATTTTTACAGCTAACAACGATGCACGTTCCAGAGCGACTCAAATTCACTGCCTCAGAACCAGGGCTTTCTTTTCGTGTCTATGGATGATCCGAAAGGTTAGGATTCAGTGAATATTTTGTGCCATCCTCACTTACTGGTTGGTGGTTTTAACCATCAGGGTCTATCATATATATATATATATATTGATGGTCATTTTCAGGGTCTATGTTTATTTACCAGAGGGTAATCCTATATGTATATATATATACTGGTTGGTGGTGTCAATCCCTCTGACAAATATGAGTTCATCAATGGAAAGGATTATCCCATGTATTATGGAAAATAAAAATTGTTTGAAACCACCAACCAGCTTACCAATTTGTGCAGAAGTTCATCTATCAACTTAAATTGCAATGCTGCTCTCTAAAATATTCACACGACAAAATCGCCATGTCAATCAGCGATGGACTCAGGACTGAGGGTGGAAAAGAAGGTACCCAATGGACATGAAAAAGTGCTATGATAGTCTGAAATCCTCACAAGAAGATACAGGAAGGCCCAGTAAAATAACAAGTAGCAACATTAATCGGGTAGAATGGCCATGGTGTCTCACAGAGATCCATCCAATCTTGACAATTCACAATCACGTGGTTTCTACACGTGTGCGTCGGCCATCTTTCCACTTCTTTGGGGTCATGGGCTCATCAATTTTCCTTTTTTTATCTCAGCAAGTATGGACCCAGTCAACTCGACTCCATGGCTACAGTAGGAATCTTCACCACCTGAAATTCACACAAAATTCCAAGGAGTTCCCGGTGAAAATACATCATTCGAACTGTCTAAATTCGAACTTGTTGACTCAATCACCTTAAAACTCCTTTTCGCTGGCTGAAAAACATGTGAGAATCATATCCCATGACGGATCCATGGTGCTGCTATATTAATGCTAACATTGATTGGGGGTATATTGATGGGATCCATGGCACACCATCTATAGCAGCACCATGGATCCTATGGGTATCAACTGCCTATTTTTGTGCCATTTCCAGGTCAAGGGGCACAGCATCCGGCAGCAAGCCGCACCGGTTAGATCCCAGGGGCAAATGGAGAGCCTGGCAGATGGATCATTTGTTGGAAAATCCCAACATAATTGATTATGGCTATGGGATTTTCCAACAAATCATCCATATATACAGATGAAAAATGATTATATGCATATTATATAACATATGTTATATATTATATGCATATAACTACATTTAATATTATATGATATTATAATATATTATATACAGATGAAAAATCATCGAACTAAATGGTGGACTTTCTAGAAAAACCATGGCAATGATGAAACCGGAGGCTTCTCCATTCATGATCGATATCCCATGACGGATCCTAACGGTGCTGCTATATATGGTGTGCCATGGATCCCATCAATATACCCCCAATCAATGTTAGCATTAATATACCAGCACCATGGATCCGTCATGGGTATGATATTGTATACAGATGAAAACAAAAAAATAAATATGAATCCAAAAATTGATTATATGCAAATGAAAAAAACACATAAATTAATATGCAGATTATTTTATGTATTATATCAAATCTTATATGCATATATGATGATGATCTGCATGATGGAAAAAAAAACTGACTGGTGCTAAACGTAGGGAATGGATGGGTTGCTGGGGGTTGCTGGGATTATTATTGATAGTTAGCCAGTGGATCATTCCCTCATTGCCTACGTTTAGCACAAGCAAGATAAAATGATAGAGATGGAAAATCACTCTGCCATAAAATGATAGAGATGGAACATCATTTGATATCATTTGTAATGGACAATCACATACATTTAGATGGAGTTTAAGCCTTTTAGTTCCTTTTTTTTTTGGGGGTGGTTACAGTGTCTCTACATGTAAAAACACTACTATATATACATTATATATATATACTCTATATACACTATGTATGTGATGAAAATGTGTATATATATATATATATATTATGTATATATCATATGATATAACCATATTAAGTTTCCGAAGTTACCAGTATGATAGCTTACACAGAAAATCCCAATGACTCATGGATTACTCCTGGGTGAACTCTATCTCTACAAACAGGGGGTAAAATGAGTCCTTTGACTTTGGCTATATCCCCATCTTCATTTCAGACCCATCCATTTTGCATATGATATAAGCAGGAAGAATAGCAATGCAAAAAGATCACCAGATTCAAATCAGCCATGGCTCATGGCACATCACAGGGATCCGGCAAGAGACCACTGCAAAGTCGGACACCATGGGACTATCACGTTTCCGTGAAGCAAATTGTTACCATCTGGTTATGACTAACATAGCCATGGAAGCCATGGCCCATAGAAATAGATGGTTTACCGTTCTTAATACCATGGTGGATCTTTCCATGGCAAACTGTTAGTCATAACCAGATGGTACATATTATATGCATGCTGCAGACATGGGTATGGATCAATACCTATACATACCATTTTTAGGGGAATGACCATCCATAAATCCCAGCTATTTTGATGTGAACAGAAGGGGTACAAGGTTTTGACACACTGCCACATCACGTTTGATTCGGTTGCTTGGTTTGTTTGAAGATGCCTTCCGCTGATTTTTGGCACCGCCCTGCCCCCCCCCAAAAAAAAGGAGCCTCTGCAAAGAGTTCCCACGGAACGTGGCGTCCTACCACAAGCAATTTTGGACCAGAAGACTGCGCAGGTACCCTCTGGTAATGACTAACATAGCTATAGAAAATCACCATTTTTAATGGGAAAATCCACTATTTCTATGACCACTTTCAATAGCTATGTTAGTTTACCAGAGGGTAAACCGTACGTGGGAGAATCCCAGATTTTGAGACACTTTATCCATCTGGGTATAAATCCAGAAAGGCTGCCAACGCCGTCAACGCTAGCCATTTGTCCTACACACATCACAACACCATAAAACACCGCCATCCTGAACCATCATCCAACTCCTTTTTTTATAACACATCAACAACAGCTGCTGCATTACAACTGCCCAACCCACAAACTCTTGATATTATATGAGTCTCAACCAACTTCACCTGCCACCAAAATGGTTTTCTATTTTTAATGAGGCTACACCTTAAAACGATGGGTTTACAAAGTCATGGTCATGGCTCGGATGGGGGTACCCCATAACACAACGGAACCCCCGATGTCATGACCTGGTTGCCATGGACTCCTCCCACCGGTGGTCCTTGGTGGCGTCCCCGGCCGATGCTCCGATGGAAAACACGATGTGCCCCACGTCCTCGTCGCCTGAGTCGCGCCCCGAGCCACGCCCGGGGACGCGCTCAGAGGACCTGCTGGGGGGCAAGCAGCCGAAGCCTGCGCGAGGTGCGAATCTCTGACTGTGGAGATCAGTTTGCACCAATTGATCAAATGGAGACATTGTAACCCATAGGATCCATGTATGCTATATATGCTAACATTGGGGGTATATTGATGGTAAATGTTACCATATATAGCATACATGGATCCTATGGGTAATGGATACTTGGTGGCTCATCACACGAATCCGAAGGAAGTTATATCCCTGGTTATTAGAAGCGGGATAAGTAGGGTTGATCCACTTATCACTAGGATTACAACATGTTATAACCTATACTTACTAAGTGGGATGAGCCACCAAGTAAGATATATAGATAATAATTGCGTGTCATCATAATGGATATAATTGGGACATGTTTCTGTTTGTTATGTATTATAATCCACATTATTAGCACATATCATTACATATATATCTGTCAAAATGCAGTTAGAAATAGCATTCCGATATAAGCATGAACATTGACAGTGGCTATACGGCGGTACATGTTCTTTCCATCTCTTTCCGTATGCCCAACAAAGGCAAGTGTCCAATGGGAACCATGAGCTTTGAAACAACACTCTTTAGGGGTACCCCCTTGGACGAAGCCATTTTTGGACGGACCCAGGAGGTTATTTTTGTGATATCATCAGTGATATCATCGGAACATCAAATCGAAGCTAGTCAACAATCCGCTGACCGTTGCGCCACCAATATGCCAACAAACATCCACCAACAATCACTGATCCATAAATGATCATAAATGATCATAAATGATCATAAATGTTCATAAATGATCATAAATGGATACAAAATGGATACACATGGGATGAAAGATTTAAGGTGATAAGGAAAATCAAACCATGCAACACCATCAACCAGTCTTGGTGAACAACGAATGACAAAACACCAGCAACATCCAGCAACCAGGGCTAGGCACCGATCTTTTGTATCACTGGGGCAGGCCAGTGTTGTTTATTATTCAGGCTTAGTTTGTTTGTTTCAATTCAATTTTCAGGGCATTTCAAGTAACAAGTTCCAAAGCCCTGACGCAGCTAATAAGGCCAGGAAAGCAGCTTGACTTAGCACCGAAATTCATCCATCCATTGGTCCAATTTTTTAGAGGTGTCCGAAGTCGCAGAAGGTAGTTACCCTCTGGTAAACTAGCATAACTATTGAAAATCACAACTTTTAATACAGGTAAATCAACTAAAACTGGGCCATGGCTTCCATAGCTATATGGCAGTGTGTCAAAACCTTGTACCCCTTCTGTTCACATCAAAATAGCTGGGATTTATGGATGTTCATCCCATTAAAAATGGTATGTATAGGTATTGATCCATACCCATATGTTAAATTATCAGAGGCTACCCTAAATCATCCAGTCGTCATCCAATATTTGGCCTGTCGATCCGGCGACGTCTCGAACGAACTCCTGGGTAAGAACAACAAAAATCTCAAAGGCAGTTGGACAGGGCGTTGCTTGGCAAAATTTATAGCGGCTGAATCTGAAAAACATGTATATATAGTTTATCTATAGTTTATCTGATAGGATTTTCTATGAGAATCTGCAGAAAGATTCTGAACAATCTACCCTCTGGTAAACTAACATAGCTATTAAAAATGGCCTATAGATGATTTTACAAGCGAACTAAACCTCCATTTGTTTGGGGATTTTCCAGTTCGCTATGTTAGTCATAACCAGATGGTAGTACAAAGGTTCAAGCTCCACTTGTGGAGAGCCAATCCCAGTCCTTCAGATGGATGCTTTCACCTGCCATCGTTGGTGAAGCATTCTGAATGCTAACCCATGACGGATCCATGGTGCTGGTATATATGCTAACATAAAAGGGGTATATTGATGGGATCCATGTTACCATATATAGATATAGCATACATGGATCCTATGGCTAACTGGTTGAACCCCACACCTTGAAGAATTCGACCGTTTTTGATGGTGAAAACCACGATTGGTTTTGATCAGCCTCATGCGTCAATTCCCATGTCAAAACAACCATATTCAAAAACGCTTTGCACATCAGCAACATTGGCACCCAGCGCTGCCGCCAAGCCTTGTGGTGAGAGCGCATACCAAGCAGTGCCCTTCCTGGGTTTCTTGGAGTCGATTGGAATTTGGTACGACCTGTATCCCAGACTATATGGAAATACTAGTTATTGGCTGTAGCGCTAAATTTGATATCAATAGTTGCAAGATTTGTTCATGTTTTTTTCGGTTTGTCCTTTTGCATCTGTTTGTTCAAGGCAAAATGTTGGTATCAAACCATATCGCCAAGAGAAACAATAAACACAGATATGAAGATAGGTCCAACATTGAAGAATTACCCAAAAAAATGCTTCATCCTGTGCCTGTCATCAGCAATCCTGATTTGACAAGAGGCAGCAAAGGCGGCCTGTTCTGTGAGAGCTCCAACTATGGAATATGTGTTATGGTAAGACTCCCTATATTGGACATTAGATGAAATTCCTCTGTCTATCAACCACCATGTAAAAATCTGCAAATATACATCATATATAATCATTGGCTCCTGCAATAAAGCTTGTAGTGAAAAACGTATGCATATTTCATGACCTAACCTGACCGTGCTTCTTAGATTTTGTGAGCCTATGCTCGTCGTGGTCTGCAATCACCTGTCATCGAAAACCTTGAACGATGCCGTAATGTGGATCAAACTTCAAGGAGAATCGAGAGAATCCAAGGACACAAACTCCCGAAGAAGTCCAGCAAATTCAACCTCCCCAAACCCATAGGATCCATGGTGCTGCTATCTATGGTAACATGGATCCCATCAATATACCCCCTTTATGTTAGCATCTATACCAGCACCATGGATCCTATGGGAAACAATCCCCCAACACAAAAGGTCACTTTCCGTGGAAAAACGCACCGTTGCCATCAACGAAAAAAAAACGAATCAACGCCAAGCGTCGGAATCAGTTGGTCCCAGGGTCCATCCACAACGCGCAAGACCGCGGGAGCCTGATGCGAAGCCGGTGAAGTTCATTGGTGGTTCATAATGCTGGGTAAATTATAATATTTCACTAACCTGAATTAAGGCCATTTGGGGATAATTTCCCTTACTAACTATGATTTCCAGTGAGGTCGCAGTGAGGTCGTTATAATTTACCCAGATAATGGTTCATGATTCATTTCCCGGGTTATCAAATGATTAAATAACCAATGTTATTTATAACCATTAAAAACCATTAATAACAATTAATAATCATTGATAGCATTTGATAATGGTTAATGATTCATGCTGATTCATGGTTACTAATGGTTATCAAATGTTATTAAAATGGTTATTAATGGATATACTAATGGTGATTTATGGTTATAATTAACGTTTGTTTTTTTTTTATTTTATGGTGGTTGTCATTGTTTTTTAGAATGTATATTAATCAAACCATATCAATGGCTATTTTCATGGAATTACCATCCGGTGTCCTCAACCATGGCCCCATGGCTGGCTGGAAAATACCAACCATTCAGCAATGATTTTTTCCAGTTCCCCATAGGATCCATGTATGGTATATATGCTAACATTGGGGATATATTGATGGTAAATGTTACCATATGTTACCTATAATACCATATATAGCTGCCATCGAATTTCGTGGGGATTTCCAAGCTTGCCACGCGAACGATGATATCGATATCGCTATGGAAATAGTAAGACAACCATTAGTAACCATGAATCAGCATGAATCATTAAGTATTATCAAATGCTATCAATGGTTATTAATTGTTATTAATGGTTATAAATCACATGGAAATAGTAATGAAATAGTTTCTGAGTCTTACTGTTACAGACAAAAAAGGTATCTTTCAGACATATTCTATGGAATGGTAACTTGATGATATCCCTTTGGTGGTCTCTGCCAGGAAGAGTCTTAGTGGTTGAAAGAAGCATCTTCAACCACCAATGAATGGTTCTCTCTGTCTTATCAACATGGTTTCCGGTGAAAAACCTCGCTTTCTTGGGGATGACATAGAAACCAATGGTGGCATTCATGAACCAAACCAATGGTTTTTGGTTTACCACCGGTGCTTCATCACCAGCATTGAACAAACGAAAAACCAACGATTCGAAAGAACCCCGGGAAACCAACTGTTGGGAAGCCTCCGGGATGGTTGGGATGGCATTGGAATTTGCTTGTGCCCATGGACTGCAATCTCCCAGTCCGATTGCAGCCCAAAAAAAAGCACGAACAAACAATGCAACCATCAATCCTCAACGTTCATTTTTCTATCTCCTCATTTTTGGTGGCATGAAAGAACCCAATAGTTAACTGGTGAGTTAGGCTTTGATGCTTGGGAATTGTGTTGATAGTTTTGTATTGATCATCCCATTCATTGGACTTCACTGGGGCATCCTAGACAAACCGAGCTGAACCACCAGTTTCCCTTTGGAGATCAAACATGGTAATGGCGAATTACCGCTTTCGCAAACATGATTCTGAACATTCAAATGCTATTTTTTTTTGGAAAAATTTCGCCATGTTTGATGACGAAATTGAAAGGTGTGTTCGCAATTCTTTTTGATTACCCATAGGATCCATGGTGCTGGTATATATGCTAACATAAAGGGGGTATATTGATGGGATATAAATGTTACCATGTATAGCAGCACCATGGATCCGTCATGGGGATTACCGTTCAATATCCCTTGAAACCTCCATTTTTGTGTTCGCTAAATCCCCGTCAACTCATGGCTTCACATAGTCCTCTGGGGTGGACCCCGTGAAGCGTCTTCTCCGGAGAAGCGACAGCATCTGGGAGGCGCAGCATATGGAGAATATGGTGATTTAATGGGATGATTAATTGGGATTTAATGGGATTTCATAGAGATTTAGTGAAATTCAATGGGATTTAACTCAGATTTCATATTAGGAGTTAATGGTGATTGAATGGGATGTAATGGTGATTTAATGGTGATGATACATGGGAAACTTGGTGATTTTACCAACATACCTTGACAGTTTGCCAGCAAAAACAAACAGCCGAGAATTTGGAGATGTTCACCGACAATATGCATTTTACCGGCAACAAACAATGATCTTATCTATATATATATATGCAAACATTGAATTCCACAAATTGGGGAACGTATTTCCATATCAGTAGGATGATAATGGGAATGCGGGATGTTATGTGGAAGGGTAAACACCTTCAAGACACCAAATACAACTTATTTTGGTGTGTTTGGTCCAAAAACCGGCTACCAGGGTCTTGACGACCCCAAACACAAGAACATCATTGAACTGCAAAGTTCTGCAAATACTGTACATATTTCATCAGATGGAGGTTTCCTATTAAATAGGTGTCCCTATTTTGGATGATTTACAATGGAACATCCGAAAGAAAAATGGATGATTTGGGATGATTTGGGGGTACCAGTATTTTAGGAAACCTCCATATTTCATCATATTTCCATAGGTCTTAGGCAAAAAAACTCGAACCAGTGAGCCATCCCAGGATCACCCGCGAACCAGGTTCTCCGGACGATCTTAGCAAAGCGCTGCAACGAGGACGGCATGCAGAATCCAGGGTGGACCTTCAGGGTTAGCCGTGACAGCACCAAGATATTCAATATGTTTTGTAACATGTTGTAACCACATTATAAGTAACCATATAGACGCCATATAACGTTATATAATTTCTTGTGACCCATATATATATATATGCCAACTTAATCCAATTGCATCCAATGTGCCATCATCAAGTTGTGTGTTTTATCTCGTGGCTGGTCACCCAGCCTCATCCAAAAGTTTGGACCCGAGAATCTCTGTCGTTGCGAAAATATGCGAATCTCATATTTATATATATATATATATACCCTCTGGTAAACTAACATAACCATGGGAAATCACCATTTTTAACGGGAAAATCCACTATACATCACCATTTTCAATAGCTATGTTTGTTTACCAGAGGGTGTATATATATATATATATTGGAAGACAACTCCAAATCATTCTATCTATATTTTTTAATAGGTCATCAAGCACACATATATCATCATATATCTGCCGTTGGGTAAATTCCTGTAATTCACTGACCTGAAGATTGCTGTTATCATAATTCCATTAGGGAATGACTCCAATCCCAATCATCATTCCAGTGAAGTCACGAGGTGAGGTCATGATCAAATTCCAGGATTTTGTTTTTCTTCGCACATTTCAGCAGTGTTCAAAACCCAAGTTCTCTCGTCCCTTGAAAAACTGCTTGGTTGTTCGAACGGGATTCCCAGAGTTGCTGCTGAGAATCCTTAGTAAACATGAAGGTTAGTATCAACGAACCAAACATCAACAAAGCATGTTTGATCAATGATATCCCCAAAAATATGATGCATGCTTAAATAGCAACTAACCACAATAATCATCAACCAACCAACATTTTGTATCAGTTATACAGTATCCACTTATATCCCATATTGTGATGGTTAAAACCTCTACTGTGGTAAACCCACATTTCATAAACCATCCCCAAAATCACCAATGTTATGGGTGGAATTTCAACCATCCCCAAATGGTAGGTTTATTCTTGGGTTTTCCATATTATAATATTGATCCATCAATTGTCCATTAATCGTCCACTATATATTGTTGGCTATATACTTCCATGATTCACCATTGATTGACCATTAATTGACCATTATAACCAACAATAATTAACCATTAACCATGATTTCCCCCATGATAATTAACAATTAACTAGCACTTTTAACAATGAATTAACAATTATAAACAACAATAATTAGCGACGGAAACTTGATTAAGCAGTTACAATGGTTATATAGTTGATGTTATAGCCCATGATTAACCATTGTTAACCATTATTAACCATTATTAACAATTATTAACCATGATTAACCATTATTAACACTTATTAACCATGATTACCCGTTATTAACCATTATTAACCAACCATTAGTTAAGATTCTAACCAGCAGTACTTTTCCATTAACAGCCACTGCTCAGGTCTTGTCACTGCTGGATCTATCCACACCTCCACGATAACTTCCTCTGCTGAGTGGAGGTAGATGATGAGTCGCCCCGCCTCGCGAGACGTGACATGGAACGAGACGTGAACGTAAGATCCATCCAATGATGAATGGTTAAGGTTGACACAAAAAAGAAAGGAATGAAGGGTTAATCAAAGTGGGTTAATCAAAGTGTATGAACCTTATAAAGGGTTGATCAAACTTTATAAAGGTTTCATCAAGGTTAATGGTTAAGGTTGACACATCTCATTGAATCTTGAAGGATACCACTCCAATTTGAAGTTTTTACAGATGGGTCAAACCTTTTTTGAAATCAAAGAGTGACCTTTGCAAAGCTGCATTCACTTTGGTTAAAACTCCAGTTCATTCAAATTTGAAGGTCCATAGCCACTCAAGCGGTGGACGACTGGGGAATGTTGAGGGATGACTGCTTGATCAAATGTGTTTGTGGTACATTTAAAAAAAATATTCAAACGTGGGATATAGTTGTGTGCACATTTTGACTACAAAGTTGCTTGGACTTTCCTCAGATTTCCTGATTGCCAATCTGAGATACGAAAAAAATACAGCTGGTGAGTGAATATTATCATTTACCCTCTGGTAGACTAACATAACTATGAAAAATCACTGTTTTTGATGGGTAAATCCACTATAAATGGCCATTTTCAATAGCTATGTTTGTTTACCAGAGGGTACATTCCCAAAGTATCAAACTACTGTGGTGAACGCCATAAATCATCCCATTAAGCATCCATGACTCGGGGTCCTTTTCAATCACCCCATTGCGAACAGGGGTATACCCCATAACCTCTATTGGATTTATTCGGATTACCGCGTTATACATTGAAGCTTTCCCCAACATTGGGTCACACTGGCCTCGTTCAACTGGCTATCCAGCAGAGTCTCCTGAGGCCCCCCCAGAGATAAGTTGGTTATAGGCTCAACATCCATTAACTATAGCTGGTTGGTGGTTTCAACCCCCATGAAAATTATTAGTCAGATTGGATCATCATCCCAACTATTGGGACGAAAAAAACAACATGTTCCAAACCACCAACCAGTATAAGATATGCCCCTAATCAACTCATATGTTAAGCAAGTGATGTGCACTGAACCGCAAACCAGGGGGTCTCACCTTGTTGCGGCACCAAGTCAATTTAAGTTTGGGATTGCATCATCAGGTGTTCAATTTATTTTTTTTCGGGAAAATCGTGGGAAAATAGGTAGTTTCTCATCCAATACGCTGGTGTCCTTTCTGTGTTTCCCTTCATGTCCGAGATCAAGGAGAATCCACGTGTTTTCTCTCTGGCAATGTACATTGGCTGGCTGGGAATCGCAGTTTTTTAGGGTTTTGTGGACACGGGACACAAGGGATCAACAAAGGTACACTCGGGTAACAGATTCGTACTGCAAGCCCTGGAGCACTGGACTCTGCAAGTGGCATGCAACATGGCTGTGGCAATCAGGACAAACGCAAGCATGTAATATGTATGTATATATATAGCATATATACATACAAAATACACTGTTATACATAATTACATAATCTAATACTTAATTTTATATTTATATCTATTCATACATGTATATATATATATATATGTATACGTGTATACTTCCGGGAGGTTTGGGCCCACAGGCGGCTGAGTGGCAAGAGCATCAAAGGTAAATTGCAACTCATGGTCTGGTCGCGGCGCTTTTGCCTCTGGTCATGCTGGAGACTTTGCGAGCTGGAAAGATGTGGGGTTTTACCAAGAACAATGGGGATTTAGAGAATTACTTGGTGGCTCATCTCACTTACTGAGTAGGCTTAATATCTTTAATATAAGTGGAATATAATGTAAGTAGGGTTAACCCACTTGTAACTAGGGTGAACTAACCTACTTTGTAAGTGGGATGAACCAGCAAGTACAATGGGATATTATGGGATTATATGGGATTTACCCTCTGGTAATTTGTTGCATAGCTGTAGAAAATCACCGTCTTCAATAGACAAACCATCGAAAATAAATGGACAATTGTCAACTTTGCGAACTGTTAAATAATCAGAGGAGCTTCGCTTGAAATCATATGGATATGGGTCATAACCCTGGTACCTAGTGAACCACAAAACAGCTGGTAAATGGATGTTCATCCCATTAAAATTGATACTAATAGGCTACTAATAGGTTTTGACCCATCCCCATATCCGTGAAACATCCTGGACATTTTTTTTCAATGGAAGAACACGTCAAAGCATGAATAATCCATCGGGTCATGGATCCACCAAGTTGTTTGGATCGAACGGCATGACGTGGCTGATGAAGTACCCTAGGTTTGACCATCAATGAACGTGAAAAAAAAAAACGTCCACTTCTATTTTTATAGGTTTTATTATTGGTTATATAATGTTATATAAATATAAATATATATAATAGTATATACATATCAGTTATCTATAAAATAAGTTTCTATTTCAAGTCCCAGTTCCTCTTCAGGAGTCTGTGCCGAGACACGTGAGTTCCCACGAGCTCACCTTGGGGACACAACAAATAGGGTTCGAAGAATCATTCCAAACCAAAGACCTAATCTAAAATAATCTATCTATATGTTATATAAGATTATATAAGAATATATAAAATGGATTCAACTGGTTCAATTTATTTAAGTGCAACCGCTGAGCGCCCAACGACTTCTTTCCAACGCTGCGCGCTCCAGAATCACCACCAACCTCAGACTCAGGTGCCAAATGCCTTCCAACAAACCAACAGGAAAGAAACTAACCAACCAAAAATCAGGATTTTTACATTGCCATCTTTGAATATATGTTTGATTTTTTACAATGTACCGTAGAAGGTGAAATCAACACCTTCAAAACTAGATGTAAAGAGTTGCAGTTTCAACATGGCCCATCTTCAATACGCCCCCGAGACTACTATATGTGTAACCAAAATGGCAAAAAACAAAATCATCAAAATCAGTGATTTCCCGCCAAATTCTTGCAGTTTCTCTTTCGTAGCTCTCAGCGATTCTGACTCAGCGTCGAAATGGGTCAAGAGACTTGGCAGGGGCAGCAAAGCGATCCTGGCGGATTTTCGGTGACGCCCTGCCCCCCCCCCCCGGGTATTCCCGGGTTCCTGGGGCGAAGGATTCAAGCGACCATGGGCCAATAGTGACTTTGGGATCATGGGGGTAATCCATCTGACAGTCTGATGTGCCTATGCAGGATAGCATAACCATGAAGGCTTTGGGAACCATGGACTGCTGACTTCATGATACCCCACGAAACAGTTCATGATAATTTTGCAGGTTAGTCACTGTAAGATACAAACCGAAAAAACATGATCCAAACACCTTGAAAGCACGTGATATCACCCGAGTCTCCAATGCCTCTCCATCGAACCATGCAGCATGCGCTGCGACGTTATGCCTGGCAATATCGTATCATATCGTCAGACTTGCACTGCAACAAATACACAAATGCACTGCAACTTACTGGTGCTAAACGCAGGGAATGAGGGAATGATCCATAATCACTAGTAATAATCATCCCAGCAACCCCCAGTCCCATCCATTCCCTAAGCACCAGTAAGACTGCAACACTCCAAGCGAAAAAATACTGTAAGATGCAACGTCAACGAATCAACTTACAAGATCGCACGTGCGATCATGAAAGAACAGACATGCCATTTTGACATATTTTGGACTCATTTTAAGATGGATGGATCATGATATGACATGATGGGACAGTCAATCTCAAAAAACAAGTGGTCCCCAGGCCATTGAATCAGCGATGTTCCACCTGATGGGTTCCTCATCATCGTCCAAGTCGTTCTGTGGCGGGTTTAAGGCCTCCGTGGACTTAAAGTGGTGACATTGTGGTGACCACATCTCTGATATGAATATTATTTACACAAGATGGACTTTGAAGGATTTTGATCTGTCATTGCCAGCTTGCATAGTCAATACCGCAGCATCAAAAAAAGGGAAGTGCCAGAAATCTGTGTCAAACTTCCCGTGGCAACCCAGCTCCAAGCGACCTGGGATCATCATCACATATCACTATATAATAGTTGAGTTAAACATAAGCCATCATTTTTTTTAAATTATCAAGCCATCAAATAGTTGAGTTAAACATGTTATCACATATCACATATCACATATTAAGCCATATTAAGCCATGATAAGCCACGTATGTTAAGCCAACATCAAGGACCCACCTTTGAAACCGCCATTGGCCAACAGCGCCGCGTGCCAGGCTGAGGCTCCCCGCACTGTAGAGCGCCTCCTCGTCCGTGGGAGCGCAGCAGAATTTCTGCACGGCACCTGGCGTAGGATGATGGGAACAGATGGTCAAACTTATAGGTCCTATAGTCATGAAAATGTCATGAAACAAACCATGAAACAAACCATCATTCATCATTATTTTTCATCATCGATCCAAATTTGGGGAGAAATTCGGCTGCGCATTTTCCATTAGAATGCAGAACAGATGCTGAAATGACGATTTTGGGGCATCCACCCATGTTTGGACAAGCAAAACGTGGAGTCAGAAGTATCCACCCACGGTCAATTGATGCTGTGGACTCCTCATATTTCACCAGGGTTCTCGAGGGGTGATGATGACATGTTCAAACTATGTGGGGTAGGGAGAGTCTTTCTGCATCCTGGCTTTATCTTGTTGGTGGTTTTAACCATCCTGAAAAATATTAGTCAATGGGAAGGATTATCCTATATATTATGGAAAATAAAAAATGTTTGAAACCACCAACCAGTTATGTATGTCTATATATTTATATTTATACACCATATCCAACGTTACTGAATCTTCCCGCCGAGTGTATTGTAGAGGGCTCCGGGAGGAAACAAATGTATATATGTCAAGCCTTAAATTTATCACCATTTTACATAATTTCCGAGTGTATTGTAGGGGGTTCCTCCAAAAATATCTTGAACCAAGCCTAAGATCTAGATCTATACATATCCAGAGCCCGGTGCCCACTGAGACGCAGGCGGCTATCACAGTTCTCCGAGCCTCAGGTTCAAGTTTGAGCAGAGTTTGGTTTCAGCTTCTATGGGTCGAAACCCATCTACCTTGATACAATGACCCTTTTCAAAATGATGCTGGCAATATAAGACATATATTCTCCCACATTGGTACTGGTAAAGTTTCAAAGATGCCAGTATTTTGTAGTATTTTGATGTACTTTAGGGGAACATGTCAAGCCTTGTGGCTATACTTCGAGGAGGTCCACCAGCTTCTAAGCACCTGGAAGACCGATCCATGGTGTTTTTTTGGCTCAGTCCCAAACTTGTGCCCGTCACCATGGAGAAAGCAGCACCAGCGGCCTCCGTCCGTAAGGGGTGAACGTGTGGCTATCGCAGTCTGCAAGTTGGCCAATCACTGGATTTTGGCAAAGATCAGGAGCCAATGGAGAATCCGAACCCGGTGGAAGCATGAAACCTGACCATAAATGCATCAATAAAGACCAAAACATCAAGCCATCTGAATCTAAGTCTTGGGGTACCCCTATTTTGGGGGCCTCAATCTGGCGAAATCATTTAGAGCCTCTTGGGAATGCCCTGCCTTCACTAAACGCTTGCCACTCCAATAAGTCAGGCCTTAAGGCAAGGCGTTGGATCCGTGATGGATCTTCCTAGACAAAGCTGTTGTAGGAGTCAGGCCTTGCAGGAATCTGTAAAGGCTTATAATCGCTGCGGGCACTGCCATCCTCCATCATGGGTCCATCATGCCACGCAAATTATTGGCTCACGTTTGATTCCAGGGTGCTAGGAACTCATACGTCGCTGCAGGGCAGCATGTTGGACACAAACAGAATATCCAATTGCTGAAGGGAATAAGAACTTGTAGACTCTAAGATTTATGTACGTAGACCCTAGCATCCACAAGAACATCGCATTGAAGTCTTGTTTGTCACGTTCTTGGCCCAATTGCAATGGATACACTGACTGGAAAATCCCCTCCAAATGGAGCTTTTATTGGGGAAATGATCTATAAATGATTCGAAATAAATGATTAAAACAATGATAATAAACAAATAGTTGATCTTCTATTGCCATGTTTGATTGCCAAAGGATTCTTCCCGGGTCACAAGATCACGCCTCATGCCCCTGAGCCCCTGAGTGCGGAGCCCAGAATGCAAAGTCCCACGATCACAACCCAGAGCGCTTCGCTTCCAGCAACACCCATCCTGTGATGAATATGGAATGCCAATCTAAGAGTAATCTAGGTCTCTTTGAAGTGCAGGACATGTATAACGAAGTTGTGAACAAGAATCTACAGTTTTCATGGTGGAAGATCATTGATATATACGTGCGCATGTCAGCTGTCATCATCTATCTTTGGATTCAAATCACTGTACTTGGATGTTCCGTGGATGTTCAATCGGAAAGGGGTGACTGCCAAGACCGGTTGGCATCAGGAACAAGGTAAAGGTCCAACGGTTGGGTGTGAAAACAGGTGGGGTGCCTGACGCTGCATCACGGGGTTTTTCAAACATGCCTTTTGAGAACAGCAAGTGAGTACAACACGTGACAGTTGATGTCACAGTTTTTACCCCATTCCCCTAATAAACATCCCCCAAATGGTCCCAGATATGCGGTTGAATCCCCGAAAATATACCAGTGCTTCTTCGCGGGTGTTTCAATCTGAAGGGGATTTAGACTTATCACGTACTGGTAAGTTTTTCTGGAAAACATCGTGAAGTCCCTCCGTTGTTCCACCATTTATAGATGATTTTCTCATTACAACCACCATTGAACGATGGGATTTTCCACTGCCAAACAGACTCACCCGACGTCCAGGCTCTCGAGAAATGCAGATTGCCAGGTACCCCCAGGTTCCCCCAGGTACCCCGGCAGCCAGCGCTCTTGTTCCTCTTGCTCCTGGGCCGAAAGCACCAGAAATACCTAGCTAAGTTGACGCACATAAATTGGTTAGCTAGGGCTTATGGGGGATATAACTGTAGTCACAGTACTTAATGGGTGTGAAAACCAACTTATGTATCACTGGGGAGCCCCACCTTGCAGAATGTCTAATATGAATATATGATATGTGCCTTCTGGTGATCCAACATGGATATTGGAAAGCGCCAACTTCCTGAAGCAAAGTCATCCACAATTTCCAAGTGACCGGTTGGAAGCTGGCAGGTCTCACGAAGGTATGGCTCGAAAATCGTCTTACCCCAAAATTTGCGGGCCCATTTGTGATCATCTGTGCCCCGTGTTTGGGCCAAACATATTTGGACTTCTCCCAACAGCAGGGGATCTTTTTGGCAGCCATCTCAGCAGAAAATCTCTGATGTGTAGATGATTCTTTTATCGCACCATATTGAACCTCTCATGTCTCATATATTTTTCAACGGGATGCCCTTGCCCTGAGCGCCGCAGGTTGCACAGTTTCTCCTTCCGCACACCAGCAATGGCCTTTTCAATCTTTGCCTTGCCCTGGTGGACTGGTGGACGAGTCAGGAATCACGCCAAAGCACCAAGGTGTCCACGTCAAAACACAACAACTTGTGTTAATGCGCATGGTAAAGAGTGGGACCCTGACAAAATTCTAAAGGATCTGATCGCAAGAAAGGATAAGAAAGGCACATGTGTGTAAAAAGGTGTCGTTTTCAATGGATAGCTAGCGTACCATCGCCAAATTTCAGGGCACCCATCGGGCCAAACATTCTGGTCATGTCTATGATGGTCACCAGTTATGCCCGCTTCTATCTCATCATGTTTCTCAAGTGTCCCCTTTTTGCGCGTTTCGTTCATCCCAAGTTGTTTCTGGAGGTCAAAGCCACTTGGATGGTGAAAAAACCATGCCCAACTGCTCAGAACCCCCGTTGATTTTCGCACCCAGAACATGGTATAAGGTTTCAACCCCTCTGAAAAATATTAGTCAGTTGGGATGATTGTTCCCAATATATATATATATATATGGAAATAAAAATGATCCAAACCACCAAGCAAACATGGTATATAGGGACTATTTTTGCACTTTTTGATGTTCACCATGTCTGGAGGTTTACCCGGGCACCGTGGCTGCCGTGGCCGTTGCCTCCGCAGCGTGTCCCTGGAGGCCAGCCACGAAGGCCTGCGCTTGCCAGTCATTCACGGCCTCGATGCTCACCTCAGGGTCACCACCATGGAGGCTGGTTGCTATCGAAGTTTTTTTGGATTTTTTTGAGGACATACCATGGTTCATTATCATTGATTATGGTTGATGATATTTCATTATGATGCTTGGTGGATCTCTCTCTCTGTCTCTCCATCGCCTTCTGGAAGAGTTCAGCTAAGGGCGAGTGAAAAAACAACCGCTCCGCCAGGGGATATGATGATAGTGATTTATAGTGATTGTAGCAAATATGGTATATGTTTTAATATATAATACTGTGGATGGTTGCGAAGTCCTGCGCCAGTTGGTGACCAACTGTAACCATCAAACCCTATAAATAACGGGATAGTGGGATAGATCACCTATCAACTGGTGAAGGATTTCGCAACCATCCGCAGTAGTTGAATAAATGTTCCGGTCAAATAAGGATACACATGAATTTCTGTGGAAAGACTTGGCAGGTTGAATCAACTCTACAAGTATGGTGGAAATCCAGGTAATTTATGCATCCTCAAAACATTTTGACTTGAATTTGTCCGAAGACTGGCCGAAGAC
>CAMXCT020005791.1:140000-230000 GCA_947184155.2 Cladocopium goreaui
TCTCCAAGGACCCCAAGGACCCCGAGGACACCGACTCCAAGCAGCTCTGGCCATGGAGGCTGCCGAGGTGCCATGTAAGGCCAAGGAGGCCTGGATTTTTTTTTCAGAACGTTCCCATGGAAAATGGGAAAAATGATCAATCAATGCAAATAACAATAGCAAATATGAGAAAACATCCATAAATATCATAAATGGATATTTTACTTGTTAATGGGAGAAAACATAGGCAAATATGGGAAAATCATCGATCAATGTAGGTTTTCATGGGAAAATATTCCGTAAACAATAGGAACATATGAGAAAATATGGACAAATGGGCAACACATTAGAAAATATGAGAAAACCCACAATAGATGGAGGTTTGTAGCTGGGAAAATCAACTGGCTAAATATAAAACTGTCCAGATAGTCATGTTTGATTACCGGACGGTATGATCTTGTGTTTTTTTTCAATATATATATATACTGGTAGCAGCGACCAAAAAAGATGTCTTGCTAGGGTTGCAACCACTTTCTGTTCTATTTGGGTGTGTCGGAACATTTGGCTATTATCCCAATTTAGGGATCGCTAGGGCAATTTCATGAAGGACCACTCAATTAACAGTTGAGTCGTGTTCTGCACATGTTTAAGACTATGTAAGACTTAACATGTGAATTTCGTTTGAGAGTGAAATTCATCCAAGGGTTCAGATCTTCCATCAAACCTGAACAAAACCAAGCAAACCAAGCACAGGGAAGCTATACTACGCACATACATTGCTTCCAACTGGGCTTATATATGCCTGAGCCAATGAAATTGGTGTGTGATCCGTATTAATCAGTTACAGATTATAAACAGTTATGCTTTTCATCAATCATGTGCTTCAGCCAAAAGGAAGCATTTTTTGCGGTGGCAAGCTTGCCCTTTCTATCAATGGATGGATTTGACTAAGGGAAAATCATAGAAAATCTGAAATGGCAACCATGGCTTTTTACCATCAAAAGTAGGGGGTGTCCGAGCTAATTTTTTGCGCCCAAAAACGCGCCGAAGAATCGAAACAACACATCTCGCGCCTTGGCCGCACTGCGAGATGCAGCGGTGATGGCCTAGAAGCAGCCAGGAATGGACATATCACAAATAGTGGCTTAAAAGATGGTTTACGTAGCCTGTTTCACCATCCTGAAGGTGGTGAACATCACCAATTTTAAATTAAATGCCAGGGAAGGGTCCCCAATTCATGAATTTGTCCTAGGTCCATTGCATCAGGGTTTCGTTCGGGCGTCTGTGGTATATGGGGGAAGGGATTTCTGGCAATAAGCATGAATTGCAAAATAGCAAATCATCTTCAATTCTCAGTGGCAGTTGGGGTATGTTCTCGCTGATCGCTAGGACATACTGCGATACATGACTCTGATGTCTCATCGGGCCATGCACTATTTTCAAGTTAGGGATGCCCGTTGCCATGTATGTTTAGGAGGCACTGCAGCGGTGATGCTGAGGGAAGTCCAAGGAGGAACATTCACTGGCACGCTTGATGATCTAAAAGTCCCAGTCACACCTATTCATATCAACAAGTTCCGATCATTCCATTCCCATACTGTTAAATACACCATTCGGCCCCCACAATGAACAAATCCAATACTAAACTCTAAACTATGGCTAGTTTCAGGGGTTGCATTTAATATTAGGGGGAAGGAATTGTTATTACATCTTTGAATATCTTGAACTCTCTGTGCAGTCTGTGCAGCATTCTATCCGCCATGTTGGAGAGGGTAAACAGGCGGTAAACTCCGCTTCTGACACAAACATTGCCTGAAAAAATCTGCAGTACTGGGTCCAACTTTTGTTTGCCAGATGCCATTGTTTATTGGGAAGAGATCCCTGGTTATCTTCCTGGAATCATCCTTTTTGGTTTGCCAAATCCCCATGTCTATTGGAAACAAATCGCCAAATTCATATTTTTTCAGTTGAAGAAATCTTTATTGTTTGTAGCCCGTCAAAACCTCCAATTGCGTTAGTGCAAATAAGAAAGAATCCCAACTTCTGTCACGTGAAGCATGCCGAATGCCCATTTTTCTGCCAGCCAAATCCCAATAGGAGGCCGTTTGATATTAGGATCCCATAAAGTCTCATGAATCAGCCATGTAAGGTCCCCTCAATCATCCATATGAATCACATTCAATCACCATAAATCCGATTAAACCCCCATTTAAATCTCATATCAATCCCATTCATCATCCTTTAATTCCCATGGAATCCCATTAAAACCTCAAACCTCATTAAAGTCACATTCATTCACTATGAATCCCATTAATATATTTTAAATCATGAAAAGACCCTATGAATGGGAAATCCTAAGGGCACATCCCATGAAAAAATACCATTATAAATATCCCCACGAAAAATCAGAATTACACTCCCAGGAAAATGGGAATATCGGTATATAAATGGAACCATACCATATAAATCACCATTAAATCACCATTAAGCTTATCTAATTCCAAGAGCCATTGCACCTCCCTTTGCACTATTGAATGTCCCATGACGTAAAGCATTGTAAGAACCAATTAGTTTCATGGCTCTTGGGTTTAGATATATCTATAACATTAAATCATGACAAAAATCATCATTAAATCATTAATCACTGTTCCATTACTGTTAAAACCATTTTAAATCCCATTATATAATTCATATTAATCACCATGAAAAATCCTATAAATCCCACGAAAAAACCTATAAATCCCATTAATTAATTCAAGTTCCATTTAAAAAACACATAAATCACCCTTAAATCATGAACCAATATTGAAAAATCCTACAAATCCCATCAAATCCAAACGAAAAATATCGAAAAATCACGCTGAATTCCACCAGTTCCATCCAGTTCCACCAGTTTCGTTCCAAGGCACCGCTGCTAAGGGCGTCTGATTCTCGCAGCCCGCCGCATGGGCGGCTTGCAGCACCAGGTCAGCAACCTTGGAGGCACCCTGCCTGGCGCGAAAGCCAAGCCAGGGGAAAACCCATGGGAAAACCATAGGAAAATGCTGATTGAACATATTGAACCAAGAAAATGGGGATTTCATTTCATATGATTTCACGGGATTTGGAGCTAATTTTATGGCTAAGTTGGTGAACATAATTTGATCATCAAGGGTGAGGGGATATCACTGTAGTTAACGTTTTTGTTTTTAAAGCCACCTCTTAACTAGGAGGAACCACCTTAGGTAAGGATAATGGATGTTATGAAAAATGGTGGTATAACTACTGGCAAACAGAACTAACTAAAGAGATAACCATGAAACATTGTGGCATAATGTGAGGGGATATCATGGATACATGGAGAAACTCTGCTCTCATTGTTGTGTTCTTCTCCACTTTTGGGATCACCCCATCCCCAAATCATACGAAAAAAGTGGGTTTAACCATTGAAGAAGGGGATTGAACCATGAGAAATGGGCACTAGTATAATGTGGGAATACAATGGGGATAATTCATCAAACAATCCCATCAATGAGGGTGACAATCATGGGCATTCAGAAAAGCCCTCAATGTTCCCAAAGATGGGCCCAGTGGGTTATAACTCGAAGAGTACAATGACCCTACAACTGAGGATATCCTGGGCATAGATTCCCCATCTCTGGTGCTTTGTCACTAAACCAATCAAGAAATCGCATCAAAAGCCATGCCCATGACCCCAGCCTGACGTGTTTGCTGTGTTTGGCTATTGCAGCCGCAGCCGCCACACATGCAACGTCCTATGGCACGGAAATGTTGCGGACTGTGGGTTCCCATGAAGAACATGGGGCCCAGGGCCCAGAAAAGTCAGTGCCCGCAAGTCCTTCACATCCTTCTTGGGCATGCCTGAAGCAAGAGCAGCCTGTGGCGGCCAGGGGCCCCGATGTGGGGCACTCCGCAGATTTTTTTTGGGTGATTTTCAAACCCACCGCCAGTTAGCAAGCTCCATAGCTGGCACACTTGCATCCCAAATCGTGTTCAAATTGATGGCTGGATACGGTCTTATTTCTGCGCCCATCCCGTGAAACAAAGGGTAAAGGATAGTAAAGGAAGTTGACTGCCATGATCTGTCATGAATGACTGCGAAGGATAATGTTTCAGCTGCCCCTTTATCGCCAGGACCTGCCTTGGCTGCAGTGGCACTAACCACTGCAGGCTCTTGTCCTTGCTGCACCGCTGCCTGCACCGTAGATCTGGTGCTTTGTTGATCGCCGGCCACTCTTCTAGTGAAAAATATTGTGGTAAACCATGGTAGACCCATGCAATCACTGAAACCCATCAAATGTTTATATATATATATATTATATATACATATATATATATGTGTGTGTACAATGACTATACTATAGTTCATTGATGAATAAGACATCATAAAGGTGTTGTGCCCCCCAGTTCTTTACCCTACCTGAAGCATGTTGCAAGTTTCAGCGGGACCCTGATTTTCAACATATCTCAAAACTGTTGAGTTGGAAACATCTAGATTTCCTCCATTCCTCCCCCCTAATGTCATGTGAGCAATGGTCAATACTCACTATATGGTTGATGGTCATCCCATCCATAACAAGGATCCTTATAATGGTTATTATAAATCCCTATAAGCCACTGGATGACTAGCCCCTATTAATGGTTATTAACCATGAGCATTGACCATAGCTCATGTGACATGCCCCCTTAGATCTATGAATTTGGGGTCGACTCAGTGCCTTCAGGGGGGGGACAAACACCAAGTCTCACCTTGGCGACCGCGGTGGACGCAGCCATGGCGGTCATTCCTGGGCGGCGCCGGGGATCTGTTCTCTTCTTATTTGTTACTACTACTATTATGCAATGTGATCATGAAAATCAAATTGTGAATATATATATATATACTACATACAGTTATATAATGTTATGTACATAGTATTAATACTATCATCATCTATCATCTATTCCTCTCTCTCTCTGACTCCCCAGCGCCATCTCATGCCATCTGATGATCATTTTGTTTTTGTTGTTGAGGATATTGTGATTGGTCCACTAACATCACTGGTTGGTGGTTTCAACCCCTCTGAAAAATAATTAGTCGGTTGGGATGATTATTCCAATATGTGAGCCATGGTCAATACTCACTATATGGTTGATGGTCATCCCATCCATAATAAGGATCCAAAAATAATGGTTATTATAAATCCCTATGAACCGTTGGATGACTAGCCCCGTTTTTAATGGTTATTATCCATGAGTATTGACCATAGCTCATGTGGAAAAAACATGTTCCAAACCACCAACCAGCGACTATTAACCATTATTAACCATTATTAACCATCATTAACCATCATTATCCCATACATTAATGGTTATTATCCACCAACCATCAATATCACGATTATGACCTCTGTTTCCCTTCGCCAAGTTGGAGATGTGAATGGCCACCTGGCCACCTGCACCGATGAGGCTATCAGCCAAGAATTACCCAAGATTGATGACCTTCCAGTCATTTTGCTAGGGAAATGCCGATAAAAAAAAATGATTTGGCATGATTTGCCTATTAAACATGGTGATTTTCCACTGCTATGTCGATGTCCAAACGTATCATACATGTAGGCAAGCTCTGGAGGAACCCAAAAAACGACCCTCTGGCAAACTAACATAGCTTTATCCACTATAAATGGTGATTTTCCATAGTTACGTTAGTTTACCAGAGGGTATTTTGACTTTCACTCTGTGGTTTTCTGTAAACGGAAACTGTGAAATCTGTGAGAGATCTGTGAGAAATCGGTGAGAAATCTATGAGAAAACCCATCGGCACCGGTTCAATTTGCAGTTTCTTCAGGGCCAAGCAGCCCTTGATCTTCTCCTCTGGAAGTCCGACATGAGCGTCCCTCAAGCTTTTCAAGACATTGTGAGCAACCTGAGCACGGGCACGGCTGCAGGTTCTCTACTGGAATGATGTTGTTCAGTGATATCCACATTTTTGGCGCTGGTTGTGAACCGTTTGCATCATCATCTCCAAAACGTTCAAAATGGTCAGCCTGAAATTTGAAAAAAGGTTGATTTCAATGATGCGAAAGATGTCCGGTGCTGAATCATGCTACTAGGGCTATGCTGGTTTGTGTTTTCAACTTATATCCAAAGAAACACTGTTCAGTTGAAATATGATCATTCCATGGTTTGGGATATCAATCTGGTTGCAAGCAACTGGGAAAAAACTAAAAAGACTGTTAGCTTGATGTCATCACTTCAGGATTCAAACCATGTCGACACCCCATGTTTTGATGATGAAACCCTCATTTTTCCATTGATTGGGGGAAGAAATGATCCAACGTGTGGAGAAAAAGCAATTACAACCAGGCAGTTACTTCTGCCCTCTAATGGAAGCCACTTAGACCCATAAAGGGCCAAACGGTCACTTACAAGATCAATCATGCATAAGTGACCTCGTTTCAAGAATCCTTAAGTGACCTCTTTGCCTGGCTGATCACATGATTTCTGCGTGTCACTGCGTGTCACTTGCGTGTCACTGGGGTTTCGAGGTGGGATGAAACGAGGTCACTAAGGACCCTGAAAAGGTCACTTAAGCCTTGAAAAGGTCACTTAAGGATTGGCTGTTTGCGTGTCACCTGCGTGTCACTTCACTGGTAGGCCACTTTTCGGCTCGTTTCCTTAACTGACCTCTTTCTACGTTTTCCTTAACTGACCTCTTTCTAAAGGCCACTTAGCAGAAAACACAAACAAGATCACAAGGAATCGTCTGGAATACAAAGTTTCAAGTTTCAGCATGTTAATCCCATATGTTGTCCTCACGTTTTTCAACTTCCATGGGTTTTCTATATGAAAAGAAATAGGAGCGAGGCCAGCCCAGCACTGAAATCGAGGCCTCGTCCTCTCTTCCTCCTCTTCTAGCTGCAGATTCAGCCACAGCCTGTCGTCCGATGATCGTCAAATCAGGCAGCACAAACTGTGGGAATGCCAAAGTTTAAACTTCTGCTTCGACATTGTGCCAGGCTCTACACATCCTATATCTATATTAATAAGCATGTACTTTCAATACAACATTTAAAAACACGAACCCTACAACACCGTTTCTGGCGCATCCAACGGCCCTTGCCTTGGCTAAGATACTGGCCACTTGTTTCTTGGCTGCGGGTGCATCAGCTGATATGGCCTGCTGGGCAAACAGCTGGTTGGTCGTTGGATCACGTTTCTGCATATAATTTAATATATATATATATCCACAAGGTCTAATATTAATAATATCTATAGAAAATAAGTGTGTGAAGCAAACTGCAGTGGTCAAGTACTCATGCAAGATTTCGTATCGAGCAATGAATCTTAGAATCCTTAGAACAAGCTCCCCGTGAATAGTTCATGTTTGAGACCAAAGGGGTGGCACTTATCCACTCAAATCTTGCACTGTCAATGAGCTCCCTTTATTAAATCTTTTCTTCCAGGAAAACCTAAAATAGAACAGCCAACTTCGATCAACCGGAATGCACCCATGAGGTATCCAACATGGGGCCGTTCACCTTTTAAAAACCCTAACGGCAATTTGTTTGGGATGATTTATCCTTTGACATCATGTGTGATTCTGGTTGCTGTCCATCTTCGTCACCCTGAACTACAGCTGGTGGCTTCTTTGGGCAAATTCATTCAATCCCCACCAACCCCCCCAAAAAAACTCATTTAAACAATCTACTCTGTGTAGATTGTAATATTTCACTAATCTGAAATAAAGCCATTTCCGGATGATTCCCCTTACTAACCATGATTCCAGTGAGGTCACGACGTGAGGTCGTTATAATTTACCCAAACTATTGAACTAACTGATTCTCCTCAGCACCAACAAAACCATCATTTATCAGATTTATAATCATTTAGGGATGAAACTAAGTTCACCAGGTACAGTAACCACTTGATGTGGGTATACCATGAGGTTCACCATTTCATATATATATATGTCATCCATTGTCATCCACCACTTTCTGAGTCCATCGTTGACCAAAGATCCAGTGCCCACCGCGCCTCCGCTGCCTGCGCCAAATGTTCAGGAACAGAATGGTGCTGACGGGCCAGCCTCCATGGGATGCATGGAATTTAGCAAAAGGGTTCATAACCCCCCCAAATTCCGCGAACTTCTGATCATTTTCCCATATTTTCATTTATTCTTCCTATTCAACTGGCCCATTGACCTTGTTTTTGGTACTAACTCAGGTGCCCATTTTTGGGTCGCTGTCGCAGCCTGCCTCTTTAGAACCGCTGTAGCAGCAATGCCTTGGTTGCCGCGATGCTTCATATTAGCAACCCCCATAAACCATGGTGGATGTATGGTAAATTAATGTAAATTAACATAGACCCTGGCAAATGGGGGTTGGAAGATTAGTTTCCACTAAAAATTGGTCATTTTCAGGGTCCATGTTTATTTACCAGAGGGTACATCTTGGGAACCATAGAAGGGTGTTGGATTTTTGGGGGACGGGGTTAACCCCAGTTGCGGCAAGACTTCATTCTGACCTAAATCGGTCATCGAGGGTGTGAGTCGTAGGTTCTCAATGACACATGGAAACAGATATGATCACTCTTGTTCCTGCCCTGGGGTAGCTGAGACGAAAACTGATGATCCAAAAAATGAGGTACCCAATGGGGGTACCATTCATCCAGCCAACACGAACCCCTAAGAACGGCCCCACTAATTAGCAACCCCTGGAAATTGCTGGGAAACATTGTAGCAACCCTCAAGAAGATGAAACTGTAACATGCAGCCAATGGCAAATTATATTCCATCTTGTTGAGTTGGGACATTTCTGGAGTCTCTATATATATTATAACTAACATCTTGTGAGAAAAAAAGCACACAGTATAATACATATATGTGAATATAACTCAACTTTTTTTTGATAACATGCTATTACTCATTATATCTGACTATATGATGATATGTATAACATTGGTTTATTATTACATTTTCTATATACCCTTTGGTTATTCAACATAGCCATGGAAAATCATCACGTTTAATAGCTACATCATCTATTTCTATGGGTCATGGCTTCCAGTTCGCTATGTTAAATCACCGGAGGGTATATTATGGAAAAATAAGCCAGCGATGTTCCAAACCACCAACCAGTATATCAATAATTGATTATCCCCTCATTATTCTATACATACATTATCTATCTATCTATCTATCTATCTATCGATCTATCGATCTATCGATCTATCGATCTATCTATCTATCTATCTGTCTGTCTATCTATCTATATCTATCGATCTATCTATCTATCGATCGATCTATCTATCTATCTATCTGTCTGTCTGTCTGTCTATCTATCTATCTATCTATCTATCTATCTATCTATATATGTTACCATTAAGCCACCACTCTAACATTGGTTTATCATTACATTTTCTCTCCTTCTGCCGGGCTACAAGGCGCAACAGTGGTGCCATTGGCACCTGCACCTCTCCAAGCTTCTTGGGCCAAGGAGGCAACCTGGCGGCTGAGTGTTCGGTTTTTGCCATGGCTATTTACTATCAAAAGAAATGGGCTTGCTACTAGATGCCATTATAACTATGGGGTTTTGCCATCACATGTTTGGTTTTGACATGTTTTAACGTTTTGTCATATTTATAACTGTACATCTTGGGTTTTACCATCAAATATTATAGCGTTTCACCATCACCATATGGAAGAAATAGAAGTTTCCGACAGGTTTTCCTTTTCAATTCGAAGGTGAATGGTGGGACAGAAAGCTGCAAAAACCACGGGTTTTCAACAAAACCCAACCATCAACATTTTCTGGTTGGTGGCTTCAACCCCTCTGAAAAATATGAGTCCATGGGAAGGATGACATTCCATATATTCTGGATAATAACATTTATGTTTGAAACCACCAAGCAGTTTTGCTTGGCGCAGGTTAGCAAAGCAACTAAAACAGTGACCACCCCAGTGCCTTTGATGGATGTAGCCCGCCAGCTGACAGAGCTGACCTCAATTGGACCATTCCGATGCTATCAGAAAGACCTCAAAGGTGATGACTGCCACCTACGAAAGTATGCCCATATGCTCCATGGTGCTGGTATATTTACCTACATTTGGGTGATTTTTAGGGTAAATGTGTGTAAATGTTTGTAAGTATTCCACACATGGAGTTATTATCGCCTCCCCAGACCCCCAAAACTGCGCGGTCTGGCCGCCGCCCTGCGCAACCAAGGAGCTGTACCGCCGCACTTGCAGCCGCCTAGTGCAGTTCGCACGAACACTGATCCGACTGATGTGAATGATGAGGTTATTTATTGACACTGCATAAAACATATACTGGTTGGTGGTTTCAACCCCTCTGAAAAATATTAGTCAGTTGGGATGATTATTCCCAGTATGTATATATATACATATGTGTGTGTGTGGAAAAATAAACAATGTTTGAAACCACCAACCAGTATAAAACCGATGAACAACGCAACAGCACGTATGTGTGTGGTTCCCAACGTCATGCATCTGAGGATGAGCTCAGGATTCCAAGGAATCTTTTGCCAAGAGCCGACGGGCAACCGTACCACACTCCAACAGGTTGGTCACCCATTAGTTCATGAGAAAAAACATGGGGGCTGGCAGCCTATATTGGTGAGTCCTGGATGACATTTCCTGGAAGTCTATGAATGAAACTTCTGGCTCATCTGGCTAATCAATTTTCGCTCAATTCGCGGTTGATAGGTCCTATTTGTATCCCCCATGACTGATTTTGAACTCAAAATTGTTGATTGCCCCATGGTGTTGCTGGCAAGACCCAAACTTTGTTTGGCAAGTTTCCGCTTTTCTTTGCAAATTCCAAATTCAATTTGGCGTTGGAGTTGCAATACCTTGTGCACACTCCATTCTTAAGGCTAAACATCCTACCCTCTGGTAATTTAACCTATTGAAAATGGTGATTGATAGTGGATTTTCCCATTAAACATGGTGATTTTCCATAGTTATGTTAGTTTACCAGAGGGTACACTTTCTTCTAGTCTATCACCCCTCAGTGTTTGACCTACCCTTCGGGAATCCAACATGGAAATCGGGAAATCCCTGAACGATCCATGGAACTGAACGAATTGGAAAATCATCAGTCAATGGTGGATTTTCCAGCAAGCCATGCATGATGACCAGGAGTACCCGCTGGTAAACATACAAAAAACTACTGTATGGAAAATCACCATCTTTAATGGGAAAACTCACTATAAATGGCCATTTTCCATGGCTATGGTAAATTACCAGGAGTATATCCCTACATGCCCCGCCATTCATCGTCCATCCAATCCCCTCTATGTCAAGCTGCAACTCCGGCTTCCTCCGCCCCCTGTAGCTCTTCAACACCAGCCGCCTGAAAGGATGCTGTCATCTGAATTGTGGTTCAACCAGCAAACGCTGCAGGGATGGAACCCTATATACAATCATGGTCAAAAACTGACGTTCAAACATACTTCACACATGTGGTTCGATCATGATGAGATGTATCTCCAGTATAGCAAACCCGAACAGAAAAAAAAACATTCAAAGATATCCAATAGATAACTTTTCAGTTGTCCTACCCTTTCTAGAAAACATATCCCCGCAAAAAAAGGTAGGATACCACTGGAAAATTCACATTAATGTCATTAGTGTGGGTAAAACAATAATCAACCATCCCCAATTTCACCATAAATAGGTGGGATTCAATCCATTCACAGTCAAGGGTAGTTTATTATAGTTTGCTATTGTTTTACCCACATTGTAGTTATCCTACATTTTTTGTTTTGTTGATCAAATCCGCAAAAAGGTCCCCGTGGACCGTAAATTTATCCGCGCCTTCGCCGCGGCCCGTGCCACGGAACCAATCTCATGCGGAGACTGCTGCATGGTGGCGGCAACCTCGGCAGCCTGGGCATGGAGAGATCTGAAGCTCGCTGCCTTGCACAATAAAAGAACAAGCAACCCCACCCAAATAGATAGAGATATAAAATGACATTAAACAAACACAACTATGTCAAAATGAGTGATCAATAGCGTGTCTATCTTTTGGTGGCTTACTATAATCTATTCAAATTTCGTGAAACACAATCTCAATCAAAGGACTTGGAGTCATCAATGCCCGGCCTTCGGGCAAACCAATGAGGCTGCAAGCAAGGAAGCTGCCTGGTACCCACAGGACCCCCCAAACGGAAACTGTCATTTCTTGCATGGGTCAAAACCTATCAACATGGGATAAAAATAAACACAGTTTAGATGGGTTTAATATCCCATGGGTCAAACTGGGAGGGTTTTTTTAGCATCCTCTCCATGGGGTATTTAATCACAAGCCGTGAAACAAATCGGCCAAAGGCCCTAGATGTTTCCCCAAATGGAGGGATTAACAACTCGCTACGCCGTTTCTTTTTTTTGTTGTGGGTACTTTGAAAACTGTTTCAATCCATAGCCTGCACTACGGACATGGGTGCTGTGGCAGAAGTTGAAGCAAATGCTGGGATTGGAGCCACTGTTCGGACAAGTGTTTGGCTTTCGTGTCATTGGATGTCCACGAGGACCAGTTGATTCCCGAATGAAACCTCAAGAATTGGTGGGCGATCCGGTATTGTTGTTCCTTGGATTATGGTGCTCTTTACCTGTGTTGGATATACCGGTATTAAGCTTTGGGCATTGATGAACATTGCTATAGAAGGAATGTGATTCAAGTTGGGAGATGTCACTTCTGAGATTTGCTCCGGTGCCCCCCTCACCAGTCAAAAAGAGTTACTATTAATGATGACTATGTGTTTTTTTATTGGCCTCCCGTTGATGCCATAATATGAAAAAGGCCCAAACTGGTGATTTCAAGCCGCCGGAAAAAACAACACCCCCGGTAGGATGGACATGAAACACAATCCATGGACGTCACCAGACACTGAAAAGCCTCAGAATTGGAAACTCCGAAAATCCATGGAAAACCAATCAAAACCAAGTGTAAAATTGCCATCACTTGGCCTGTAAGTTGGTTCCACCCCATGAACTAGATGAACGAGTTCGTTCCATATATCTACCATAAACGAAAGTTACTGCTTGGGTTTAAGCTTTATCCCAACCTTTTAGGCCATGCAGGCCATGCTGAGTATCTGAGTCCTGGCCACTTACTGCAGCTAGGTTTCAGCAGGCTCAAGGCCCGCGTGTAGGGCAGCCTCTTTACACTTCACGGCCTAGATTCCCGCGATTTGGTCACGGGGGCCATTGGGCATTTTGGCGGTTGAGCCACACATCTCAACAAATATGGGTGAATTGGGATCATCGTCCTAGGCTTGAGAAAAACAGTTGAAACCTAGCATTGGGGATGGTTTAAAACTGGTCAATTGTATTTATTTTTGGTAAGGCTAATGATGGTTATTCAGGGATGCTTTCAGGGCAATGCGTTACCCAACAGCTACAAAGAGTTGCAAACATCTGCAAACATTCAGCCACTAATCTCACCCCCCCTACATGATATTAAACACACCCGCAAGAAACTATGGTCTAATAGACATTTGTCCATGTTTTTTGCGGCCATACAATGGGGGTCTTAAACATG
This sequence comes from Cladocopium goreaui, assembly GCA_947184155.2. Taxonomy (NCBI): domain Eukaryota; class Dinophyceae; order Suessiales; family Symbiodiniaceae; genus Cladocopium; species Cladocopium goreaui. The sequence goes on from CAMXCT020005791.1 coordinate 153,524, forward strand.
AACGATGGATGGGATTGTATCAGCCACCCATTATGAAACCCATTTGGCCCACCATTTAGCCACCCTGAGCTGAGCTCACCATGTGCGAATGACTGGCGCTGCTGTCTCTGGCCTGGTGAAATCACAGTAATATGTAGCCCGACAGTAAAGAACATTTACAGTATAGGCTGCTGCTGCTGATGATGATGATTATTATTATTATTAATGGTTATTAATGGTTATTAATGGTTATTGATGATGATGATGATGATGAAGATGATGATGACGACGATGCTGCTGCTGCTGATCATGATGATGATGCTGATGATGATGATGATGGTGATGGTGATGGTGATGATGATGATGATGATGCTGCTGCTGCTGATGATGATGATGATGATGACAATTGTTCTAACGCAGGGAACATGGGAAGCTCTCGGCAAAGCCGCCGGACATAGATATGGCTCCCCTTAGACCCGTTGTACATCGCTGGAAATCGCCGCACTCAGGGACCGGGGAGATCAAACAATTTAATACCTTCTTTGTCCCTCGTTAATCTCCAAGAAATGGCTAGAGAATCCGCGGAAACATGAAAAATGAAATCGAACCGTGGGACTTGCCACCCATGCACATACTATTTCAATGATCCACTATTGCTGGTTTTACCCCTATTTTAAGCCATTCCCAACCATCATAAACCATCATAAACCACTAGTAACCAGTATTAACCATTATTAACCACTACTAACCAGTATTATCCATAGATTTTACCACACCTTCACCAACCTTTTTCTTACCACATCATCTTCCGCCTGTTGCAACACTGCATTGGCAGCTGCTTCAGCTGCCAACCTGGCAAAACAGGTGGCTTAATTTAAACCACGCAAAATCCATGACTCTTATATTATCTTTGCGGGTTGAACACATATGTATGTACATATGTTCAGATAGATAAATAATGATAAATAATAGATAGATGGATGGATGGATAGATGGATAAATAGATAGATAGACAGATAAACCCCAGTTGTATATGAATTAACTATGGTTATGATGATAATGCGATTGTGAGGTCTATGATATATGTGAGGTCTACCACTTGATATCATGGATGCACAGATGCACATCCAAGGACACCAAGTTTCAACCAAGTCAGCAGCTCTGAAAGGAGAACTGTCTGTAGATCTTCAAAAGTCATCCGATGTTAATGATGTTATCCCAATTTTCCATGGGTGAGTGTGTCTGAAACTGGGAAATTCCGCCAAAATGATCCAAAATGAGCATCTGTATGGGCAAATCATGATCCAACCAGTGATTTGGAACTTGTCCCATAATTCTCTGACGAATCCATGCTCCCATTGGTGGTTAGTTGGCAACCATAAGCAACCCATCGCAAGGAATCCCGTGCGATGACTATATGTGTAGAGCAATCCCCCAAAAAGATAGAACAGATTCGAACATAATTCATCATCATTCCCCCACAAAGAAACGGAAAAAAAAAAACAAACATCACTAACAACACTAATATTTTATCATCAAATAATCGTTATTTTGGTAGGATTTAACATGATTTAACTACTTATTTCTCTTCTTGGGGGTTTCAACCCTGCCGGGCTGCCTGCTGGCAGTTCCACCCTTCAAGCCCGCGAAGTGGGCAGCAGCCAGGGCGATCTCACCGGTCTCAGCCTTGGGATCTTCAAGGATCCCTGGGATCTTCAAGGATCACTTGACGGGGCGCCCACAAAAGACGAATAAATGGTTTTCTTTCCTCAAAATGCTATAGATGATTTTGATTGATTTGTTTATTTTAGAAAATATAACTTCAAGTTTAAGTTTTATGTGGTTTTGAACTGTTCTATCTACATCTATCTACAAATTATCTATGTTCCACGCTCGCATTGAACTTTCGAACCCACACATTGCTATGTGCAATATCATGTTCAATCTTAAATTTGCGGGGTTGCCATGCATTCCACTGGTGACAGTATCCCCTGAAATGTAGCGTGTGAAACCTTTTGCACATGACAAACATGCCAATGGCAAAATGACCTTGCAAACAAAGACTTCAGTCACAGAAATTTCCTGGAATCACCATATTTAGTATGGGAGGACATCGCTACGACCCCGTCACAGCAGGGTCACGGCAACAATGCAAAACACAATGACAATGCCTAGATGTACACAATGTATCTGGAGAATGTAAACAAAAGAAAACCCAAGCCAGATTTAAAGCAATGTTGGAAAATTCCATCGGACACAAAATCCAGAATGTATGGGTCCTGGTCGGCCAATGAAGTCACTGATGTCCACAAACTGAATGGCTGAAAGTACAAAAAGAATCGTGATTCTCCCTACTTTGGAACCAATAACATCCAAGAACCTGTCGAAAACCACATGCCATAATGTTTCCATACAAAAATCTGTTTGTCTCCCCCACCCTGGCAACCCGGTTGGCTCCCACTAGGTGCAGCTGCTACAGAAGCTCCCAAGATCAAAGCCTGGCTGAAGCCATTGGTCCCTGGTTGATTCGCTTGGGTCCAGTTATTTGAACCCTCCAAATACAGAAAAATGATGAACAAGTGGGCTAATGTAGCCATGACACTTGGGACGTTTACCAATTTTTAGGGAGACTTGGAGTTGGAGGGTCATGTGAGTTGGGGGTCCATTGAACAGAGAAGTCAGATTAATCATCCCACATTAAATCGGACATATGTTCCCACAATTTACTGTCCTCAACTATCAACTTGTGGCTTTGCCAGTCTAGCCCCTGAACAGTCGAGGCACAAGCAGTGAGGGTTTGACACCCATAGGCACAAATGGAACCTGAAATGAAATGAGGATCAGATTAACTTTGGGAGGAAAGCCATCCAAGAAGTAACTGTTGTTCAATTCAATTCAGTTCCATTCAAGAGGTGAAAAAATTGCATGCCAACCCCTGCACAGCTGATGCTATCCCAAATGGTGCCCTCATTGAATGCATGGCCTAATGTCGATGGCATTGGTGATAAAGCATGAAAATTCTAATTAGTGTAACCTAGGAATTATGGTTTGCCCGCAATCCGCTGCCATTCTTGGTTGGCTTTGGTTCTGTTATATGGGGGGGTATGTACAATCCTTGCTTTTTGCTTGTATAGTTCTTGTGAACTAAATATAGGTTGTCTATCTATCTATCTACCTATCTTTCTATCTATCTGGATTAAATCATCCAACTAAACCCTACAAAAAGTTGGTTGCAGGGATTCTATGATGTTCCATCGCTGGATGGAGGGAAAAACACATCATTAATATAAAATGTATCCCACACCAGTCTCTAGCCCCTCCGTCGCCTGATTGCTAGCTGCCTTTGAGGCACTCCATGCAGAGATGCGCTGAGCCTTAGCGCTTATCTTTAGCGCTTAGCTTCGTGAGCACGTGAGAGGGTTTTTGGTATAATTTGGTCCTGTTCAACACGGATGAAAAAAAAAACAACACATTGGTTGGTTGGTGGTTTTAACCATCTTGAAAAATATTAGTCAATGGGAAGGATTATCCCATATATATATATATATGTATATTATGGAAAAACAAAATTCATGTTCCAAACCACCAACCAGCATTTAATTTATTGGTGATACACCTTCCAACGAACAAACCGACCCTATCATGAGTTGGGGGTTGGAAGTTCCTTTCCGCGAAAACTTGCTGATTGTTGGGGTCTAGATTTGTTGGGGTGGCAATGGGAATCAACCATACATTTTTTGTGTTTGTTCCAAGCTAACATGGTTCCCGCACACCCATGTTTTGGACAAACCCATATATGTTATATCATTATGTTCCTCGTTGAAATGCCAAATGCGGGGGTTACTGTACCTTTCAGTCGTAGACCATTTTCCCTCGCAAACCCGTGGGTTTCAATGTCTATGTCGAATTTCTGGAAGGTTGAAGTGCATTCTAACTCTACCAACCCACTCTGTTATTGAATGCAACATTTTGGGTTTACATGGACACCCCATTCCTGGTACCCAAACCAGAAGCTCTCGCTCGCCTGATTCTGCGGAACACCAGAAGCTTGCGCAGCAGCCAGGGCCAATGCAGCTACAACCTGCCAATGCTGAGCCTCCAGCAACCAAACCCATGCCATTTGAAAAGGAACCCTTTACTTTACATCAACAATTACCGATATCATATAATAACTACTGTATATTCAAGAATGCAGTTTAAGAAAGAGAGAGAGAGATATATATATATATGTACAGTATATATATATGTGTGTGTGTGTGTGTATGCACATACATGTAACAAATCATTTGATTAAACGATGTTACCCCCCATTTTCTCACATTTTCTAAAAAAAAGTCACATTGGTGAGGGTTTTGCCAAATCTTCAAGGCCTTCGTGCTGGCTCCACGTTCAGTTGCCTGGCAGAATTTTGGCCCCATCAGATCTACCGAATCTACTGGAAATGGACTACGTGACTACCTAAATGGCACATGACCCACGCCATTGAAAATTGGGATAACTGGACATTAACTATAAATATATGGAAGATTACTTTGGGGGATTAGTGATAGGACATTAACTATTAATGATACTTACTTTTGGGGGATTAAAATCATTGAACCAACCAAAAAAATGCCATTCAGCGTTGGATCGGGGATACCCACCTTTCAACCAAAGCATACCAAAGACATATGATGCTCAAGATGAAATATCTCGTCAGAATCAGCACGAAAAAAATGCGAACAAAAAACTCGGGGACTATTCTAATACTATTCTGTGAAGAATCCCTGGCAGCTTATACTTCTGGTTGGTGGTATAGCTACCCCTCTGAAAAATCATGGACTTCGTCAGTTGGGATGATGACATTCCATTCCCAAATAAAATGGAAAGTCATTCAAAATTCCATGGTTCCAGTCACCACCAACCAGTATATCATTATACCAACAATTCACTAAACATCAGTTTTCGATAGTTTTCTGGGATCCTTTTCCCAAGCAAAGCCACTTTCCAAGTGAAAGCGACCTCACCACCAACCAGACTTTGTTTTTTTTTGAAAATCGAGCTTCGAAACCGGACGAAAACCTGAGCTTCGCACCGTCTTGGCGATAGCTTCCTCAGGGACGAAACCGTGGGGGATTAAACCCGCGTGGGTCTGAAAACATGGGGTGTTCAGTCACCAAAAAATGGTGGATGTTGAACCAACCAAACATGGAAAATGATGATTTAACCATAGGAAAATGGCAATTTAACCAAGAAAAAATGGGATTTAATGGGATTTATAGTTGAATGATGTTAGCAAAGTTGGTCAAGAATAGCTAGTGCTTCACTGGGGGTCTATAGTCATTATAGCAATTTGTAGCTATAGTTCATGAATGTTCATAAGGTCTATAAAGCAACAACGATGGCTGGGCACTGCCTCGTGCCGAATCACGTTAAATCCCTGGAGGACCATCCCATTTAGTGCTTTTTATAAGCCTATAGTTACTACTGTCTATAATTGATGATTTTCCATGGTGAATATTGATGATTCAATGCTGATTGATGGTGACTAATGATGATTAGTTGTGATTGGTTAACAATAATGTTGGTACAACAAATAATAAACCAATCCCAATTTGACCATAAATAGCTGGTACATATAAACCATTCCCAGTCATGGCTGGTTTATGGCAGTGTGTTTCCCACATTTTTTCGTAGCGGTTATTGATGATTGTAAAATGGTGATTAATGACGATTAAATTGCGATTAAAACAGTTATTAGTAATGATTAATGGTCTATAGTTACTATTATCAACTATAATCAATCTGTAATTTATAAGTTTATAAGCCTATTCCCCTCCAGTAAATTAACATAGACCCTGCCAGATAGGGGTTGTAAGATTAGTTTCCATTAAAAATAGGTAATTTTCAGGGTCTATGTTTATTTACCAGAGGGTAATCCTACATATATATATATATATATATGTATAGATAGTTACTATTACCCTCTGGTAATTCAACATTTTAACATTTTGCTATTGAAAATTGCCTATTTATAATTGATTTTCCCACTAAATATGGTGGATCTTTCATGATCTTTCCATAGTTATGTAAACGTTTACCAGAGGGTATCCCATAGTTAAAAGTTCTATCATTGATGTTATCTTCACTATTGCATTACTAATATTACTATTACATTACTACTGCATCAGTTCAATCCTTGTTGTATCTAAGTAGTTTACAGTAGTGGTTTATATACATATCCAGTAGTTATTGATAATCCATTCACTATCCTTATACACACATATATATATATATCAATAACTACTGGATATCAGTACTAACTAACTATAGTATTATCAACTACATATATACTACTGTTGGTAACCTATATATATATATAGTAGTTACGCTTACCATCTACCATCCCCATTCACAACGGGCTCCCGATGGCTCGACTGGTGGCAGCCGCCAGATCGACGGATCAAATCGAGCGGCAGCCGCTGCGTGACTGGCGATCCAGGCACTTTCGGCCTCTCCGCAGCCCGCATCACTGGCACCTCAGGGCCGAGTGAATGGGAAAAACCGGTGGAAAAAACAGGAAATCCTATGGGAATATATGGGAACATATATATGGGAATCATATAGGAAGATCATCCCTAAAACAGAAAAACCTCCAGATTATGATTTGTGCGTTTTTTCCCCACCTGCCAGGTGAGGGTTGTTAGATTTTATCAGAGTTGTTGTCCTCCTCTTCCTCGCCATCCTCCTCCTCCTCGCCTCCTCCTCCAGTTTCTCCTCGACCATGTCTGCATCAACTTCCACCTCTACTTCCGCCTTGCCACCTCTTCGCCAAATTCCGAGCTCAGTGTGCACCGCTGGACCTCAACCTGGGACCTTCCCAGCTCAGTGTGCACCGCTGGACCTCAACCTGGGACCTTCCCAGCTCAGTGTGCACCGCTGGACTTCAACCTGGGACCTTCCCAGCTCAGTGTGCACCGCTGGACCTCAACCTGGGACCTTCCCAGCTCAGTGTGCACCGCTGGACCTCAACCTGGGACCTTCCCAGCTCAGTGTGCACCGCTGGACCTCAACAACGGCCAGGTAGAATGCCAGAAGATATGCCAGATAGAATGTCAGATAGAATGCCAGAAGATATGCCAGATAAAATGCCATGAGATATGCCAGAAAGAATGCCAGAAGATATGCCAGATAGAATGCCAGAAGATTTGCCAGATGATATGCCAGATAGAATGCCAGATAGAATGCCAGAAGATATGCCAGAAGATATGCCAGAAGATAGAATGCCAGAAGATATGTCAGATAGAACGCCAGATAGAATGTCAGATAGAATGCCAGAAGATATGCCAGATAAAATGCCAGAAGATATGCCAGGAAGAATGCCACAAAATATGCCAGATAGAATGCCAGAAGGTATGCCAGATAAAGTGCCAGAATGTTTGCCAGATAGAATGCCAGAAGATTTGCCAGATAGAATGCCAGATAGAATGTCAAATGATATGCCAGAAGATATGCCAGATAGAGTGCCAGAAGGTACGCCAGAACATATTGCAGAAGATATGCCAGGTAGAATGCCAGAAGATATGCCAGAAGATATGCCAGATAGAATGCCAGAAGATATGCTAGATAAAATGCCAGAAGATATGTCAGATAGAATGCCAGAAGATTTGCCAGTAACAAAACGTATAATTGTCATGGTGGGGATAACTCGAAGTAAAGTAATTTTCATCTTTTTTGGGGGATTGGCGACATCTTTGAACAAGCGCAACTTCACTCCGGTTTTCACTTTGTTCCTGTTGATTTATTCTAAAATATTCTAAACATTAGGGACCCCCCAAAAAAGCATGCTTTTATCATCCTTTCTCCTGATTCAAGCGGCCAATTTGATGCCCAGCCCTCCCCTGAGTCTGGCACCGCTTTTAGCAGCTGCAGCAATGGCATGGCTGGAAGCAGGATCCAAACTCATCAAGTCAGCCTGGGGCGAAGGTGAGTGAAGGGGCAAGGCCAGCCACTTCCAAAAGACTCCGGCAGTTATATCCATTGTTTATATCATGTTCGTACCATTTAAAAACGGCTGGGACCATGTTTATGAACAACACTTTAACAAGTGCGATTCACATCCAAGCAGGTTGGGCAGGGAGCTGTCTGCGCTTGTTTGCTGCGACCTTTTAACCGCAACGTCGCATGCTCCAATCATGTACAATAAATTAGGCTCTTATATGCCTTTTTTGTGGTCAGTTCAGCCCATTGAATTCCAAAATGTGGTAAAACCGACCATAAACCATAAGCCATCTGCAGCATACCACTTTTACACCTTTTACCAGTCTGGGTATAAAGTGCCTGCAACTATAAACCGCATGCCCAAATACTATCAACTTGGTCTACACTGGGTTCACCACACTAGAATCACCCTGGCCAATTCAGGATGGAACAGTCACTGGCAGGGCTACATCGGTCCCCGCAGACAAAGAAATCATCGTAGGACGCGAACAGCAGCACCCCACTCAGTAGCCACCGGCAGTTCACTTGTCTTCCATTTTTTCGAAGGAAGCACCAGTTGCTCCTTATTCCGAAAAACCAGCCAACTGATCCAACTGATGGTCGCATCAAAAGAGGGCCAATATTTCGCGGTGATTCATCCAACGCTCTGTGAAAGAAAGCATTTCGGGAAAAAAAACAAATGCAAGTAACTTTGGTAGATCAATCACCAGTATCTTTAGAAGATCAACCACCAGTAACTTTAGTATACAACGGTACAACATCAACAAGCAGTAACTTTCGTAGATCCAAGTCTGCCATGACTCACTCACGGAGGTCGTTTGTGAGCCATCAAAGCCTCCCATGATGTACCTTGGTCATCAAACATGGCTTGGAAATTCCCGGAACGAGCCACGGAGCCGGGAATCGTTCGCTGGTAAAATCATCAAACACGTGGGAAATTGTCCAGCAACCCGTGAAGGTAAATCATCATTAAAATAGTTTAGTAGCCATGTACCAAGCCACCAAACAAGTTGATAACATGTTGTGCTATGTTACTATATGTTCATTTCTTGGCGGATGTAGTCATGGCCAGTCATGGACATTGTTGTTGGGCATCATCCTTCTTCTGGGGAATGACTATTATGACTATATCATTATCCCCCAACAATGTCCTTGAGAAAAAAATAGTGGCCATGGGGAGTTTAGCATACCATTCATCATGTTTGACCCATCGGTTCTGAAGCCGGGTTATCGCCTCTATTTTCTCTATTGATCAAGCAAACAATGGGAAAATTACATCTATGATATAGTCTTATAGTATCCCTTGTTTTTCATGGCTGCTAATCACTGCTTGGCCAGTTGCTGCCATGGTTGTCCCCATGTTACATGTTTGATGCTAATTTTGGTCAATGGCCATTTCAGGAACCTAAATTGGAGGTACCTACCATATATAAGGCCTATATAAGGCCTATGTAAGGGAATATCCCCACAAAATATGGCCTTATATGGTACAGTACCTCCATTTTAGGGTCCTGAAATTCCCATTGATCTGGTGGTTGGTTGAACCCTGTTGAAATTATCTGAACGTCTAGAAGGATAAGTGGTGACTATCCAGCTAAGCCCAAAACCCCAAAAATCTTCGTCTACAGCTAAACACCATCCAGATACGGTGGAGGCGGCATCAAATGGGAATGGTTCCGACTTGGGCCAATCCACAACCCACAACAAATTGTCAGATCTATAATAGAAAGTACGCTTAATACTGTCTGCATTCCATTTTTGGAAGCATATATTTTGCCCTCTTTGGGGGTTGGAGATGCGCATGTCGCAGGGCAATGCCGCCTCAATTCAAGACAACTCAGGCGATCATGTGAGCGTACCATTGGCAACAGTCTATCTGGGCTTCCAATGATGTTGTAGGATGTTGTAGGGATACACCGAGTATGACAGCATGTTATATTATATGCCACCGGAAAAAACAGATGAATACAGTATATCATATCAGCATAAAACATCATAAAAACAAGAAAAAGGAAAGCACCGAGACACAACGTGTCCTCTCTCGCCAGCGCTGCGATACGCTTGCGAGGTGTTGGTAGGGTGGCCACGCGCTCCCACCAGCCCTGGTTTGGCGCAGTTCGCTGGAGATGGAAGGACACCCAGTGACAAAACCAACAATTCATTGGGATGGTTTATACCTACCTGGTAAACTTGAGGAAGTTCTAGTGCTGCATTTGCAGATTGTCATGGTCATTTCGGATCATCGCTCGAAGAACGGGGAGAAAGATGTAGAAAACGATTCATGAAGAAAATGCATCCGTCCAAACCGGCTATAGCGGCTGCGACTCAGCGTGAAAGCCAACCGGGTTGTTGAGCTCCATCACTCCCCAGACTTTACTGGTGGTAAAAAAACAACCAACCAGCATAGAATTTCTCGATTCACTATCTGCTGCTGGCTTCTCAAGATTTTATTAATGCTCCAAAGACCCCACAAAGCGTTTTGGACTGCAACATCAACCAATCTTGGAAACTCAAGGCACGAAAAGGACATCAAGAAATTTGTGCATCCCTTAATCTTGATTTTCGCAGTGGCTCATATGGGTTTGTTGAACAAATCTGAATCCAAAGTCTGTTGATGGATGTTGATGGTCATTTCCCCTATTGGCTACTCAATTCCAAACATTGGGCTGTATTACCCCATTCTTGGACAACCCCAACAACAGTCTCATGAGCTCTAGCGTCGAAGCGGGGATCGTAGCGATCCACGCTGTCCAGTGGAACGCCTCCATTGTAGCCTCCAGGGGTCAGGGTGCGGCAGATTCTTTGGCAAGATGTTTGAAGAAATGTACAGAACAATTGGAATGTTTAGCATAGCAACCCCTGCAAAGATAGAAAAACCATTAAAAAAACCATTTGCTTATCTGAAGAACGAACTTGCAGGAGGATCTATGTGAGTAGAATTTGACTTCGTTCCCTTCGGCGGTTGCCAAAAACTAAAGCAAGGCTCGCCGGTCAACTGGGTGAAATTTGCCCTGAACTTCCCAGGGCTGAACCCCCAAATCCAACAGCAGCTGTTCTGAGTGCGCAGCTTAAGATGGGGGTCTCGGTCTCAGACTTTGAAATCACATTGTACTGGTAGCAACTAGGAACCCAAAATAAGACATATATAACAGTTATTTGTCACTATATACTTTATATTATATAAAAAGATTTGAGTATTCTATCTCTATCTTTTGCGGTTTGCACAATGACTTACGCCTTTTCATGCAGCCTCCCTATTGAACCACTTCGACAAAGTCGGATGCGCAACAACGTTGCCCGCCTCCACAAAGGTAGATGCTGCCCTGCAAGCCCACTGCCGCACAACTCCTTGCAGCATGGCTCAGGGCGTTGGTCGCTTGGGATCATAGCAGGTGGACATATTTGAAACCAGCCAGTTGGTGGTTTATATGGTGGCCCAAGCGAAACAAATGTGGATCGTTCATCTCAGGGTAGAATTGACTTTCTAAAAATACCTAGGGACCAATCCATCAGATGATGTCATGAGGATTCAACAATATATTCCCCATGGTTTGTTGCACCAACAGCAGATTGCTTTCTCCAACTGTCCCACTTTCTGGTGGGGCCCTTTCATCGGCTGGTGGTGAGCTCATGACAATACCCAAGAAGACGCTTCTGCTTCCAAATAATCCAAATAAAATGCGGGTAAGTGGTTTCAACTGAAAGCAAAACATCCTATCATACATTAGTTGCAAAGAACAATTGGAAACAAAAACAAAAAAACATCTTTAACAACAAATTTTAAAATACACCAACTCATGAATAAATAGCATCATGTCATGTATTACATATATAGATAATTTTCACAAGTTTCTTCCAACAATCCTAGTATCTCAACCAAGACGCCAGCGACCCGTCAAGGTTGGCCGGAGCTGCGTCCACTTGCTGCCATCGAAACGCTCAAAGAGACGCAGCGAGTCGCCGCCTGGGGCAAGCTGCGGCCGAGTCTGGGCTGAAAACGGTGAGTTGAAAGCAGCTGAAATGGTCTGGTTGGTGGTATGCCTACCCAGCTAAAAAACGTGAAAGTCAGTTGGGACATGTTGGGACTATGACATTCCCAATATATGGAAAGTCATAAAATTCCATGGTTCCAGTCACCACCAACCACTGGTGATTTGGCAAGGTGAAGTGGATTGGACTGCATAGAAACAGATTTTCACTGCTTGAGCCTGGGGCCAGTTAACACCAAACGGATTGGAGTTGGGTCTGTCGCTTCTATTCATTGTTGGTATTCAGGAAAAATCTAAGCTATTCATCACCTATTCCCACGCATGAATCCAAAATTATCCAAACATGATATTGGCGATAGGAGATCACCAAATTGATGACAACAACGACACCTGTAAGCGGTAAATGTGGGTTTGGCATGGTTTGGCCCGGCTTTGCAATGTCAGATCAGATTGGTACCACACATTCCGGTTCAACGGACTAATTACGGCTGGTGGTCGCATCCCTCATGAATAACATAAACAACAATCATTCTAATACAAAATAATACGCCTATTTCAGAGGTAAAAATGATGATTTTCCATCAGCAAACTGTTAGATTACCAGAGGATAAACCATGGTGAACTGTCAAAAATACAAAGAAAAATCAACGTAAAACTCGGTAAAAACACATTGTTTCATGGTGAAAAGGTCATTTTTCACGTTTCAACCACTCCCCCACGTTGTTAACACATTCGCCGTGGCACGTGCGAAGCCCCCGACCACATAGAGATGGCCCCCTGTGACGGCGGCGGCACAGCCGGAGCGTGCCAGGGACAAAGGCTCCACTTCTTCCCAGCCTTGGGACCCTTGGGACTTGGGGAACTGCAGTTTTCCAGGTAGAAGTGGTTTTATGGATGATATTTCCATATTAATTTTACTGGATGGTCTCACCAGCAATAAGTCGATAGTCAATTGTGGATAATATATGTTATCAATATATAATTATTACCCTGTGGTTATTTAACATAGCCATGGAAAATGGCCTATTTATAGATGGTTTACCTATTAGAAATGGTGATTTTCCATGGCTATGTTAAATAACCAGAGGGTATCACTTCATAACATCAATATTCCACAAGATAATTATGGATGATGAGGATTGGGACGGTAGTCAACAGTCATATTCCGTATCTTAACGTGGATATTATATAGGTTCACGTATCTGATGTTATTACCCTCTGGTAAACTAACATAACTATGGAAAGATCCGCCATTTTCAATGGGTAAATATCCACTATTTCTATGGTCATTTTCAATAGCTATGTTAAATTACCAGAGGGTATATGGTTTTATAGCCATAATTATGATATCTTTAGTAGGCAGAAGTGGTTCTATAGCCATAAATGTAGCATACATATTATAGTATTCGTAGTGGGTTAAAGCACCTTTCTTGATGGTTATATTATTAAAATTTCTATACTTGGAAGATCATCCCACTTATTCCCACTGTGCAAATGCTTAATAACTTGATAACCCTGGTTCGTAGTTCCCCTAAGTGGCTTATCCCCTGCACAAACAGACTACAACTATGGCTATTACGTTCCACTTCCAGTTCTGCGTGTAATCCAAGTGAAACTTGTTAATGGACGGGGTTATTAGTGGATCGGATGGATAAGTGCTTTCATAGCTTATACATATATATATATATATATTCTAACAGTGGTTATATAAAGTTATATCCCAACTTGACTTATGAAGGTTTTCACAATAGAGGGTATATCTACCAGTTATATTTATGGTTATACATTTGATTATCATCCCATAAATGTGGTAATCACTGACTTAAAACTGGCAGATGGCAATAATTGTAATTAAGTGGTTATATCACCTCCAAGCTTATCCAAAACACCAAAACCCCACCCACTAAGAACTAGACTAAAAAATGCACTTATAGAATTCCACTTGGATATTTATACCAGTAAATACTGATAATTATAACGGTTGTGGGACCCAATTGAGATGAACAAAAACCATAGTACTTCCAATAGGATGGTGGGGTGGACCACTGGCCAGTGCCTGGCATGACATGGCCTCAGAGGGGTGGGGGCCCTGGAAAATGACAGGATTTGACATACCCTCTGGTAAACTAACATAACTATGGAAAATCACCATTTTCAATGGTAAAATCCACTATTTCTATGGCAATTTTCAATAGCTATGTTAAATTACCAGAGGGTAGCCACAAGGTGCCCCATAGTTGGTGAACATAGCTTGCTTAGGTTGATGGTAGATACGTCATATCATATCTATCGTTTTTTTAAGGGACCAATGGAGCAACTGGAAAACTCCTGGAGCACCACCTTGTATGGAAACCATGACACGTTTATAGAAGATTATCTACACACGGATTTAGCTGTGGAAAATGCTGCTTTCCATGGGTTTTCCATAAATTTCCAAAGGGTAGCCTGTGACGTGGCAAACCGTCCCGCCCGATAATGAACCAAAACAACCCAACGATGTGTGATGGTCAATACCCATTGGGGGTGGTTTACCCTCTGGTAATCAAACGTGGCAATACATAATCCACCAATATCCACCATTTATAGATTATGTTTCCGTCATGAGGTCATGTCCCATATTTTCTCATATGTTCACACTAAAAGCCTTCATTTATAGGGGATTTTCCAGCCACGTTTGACACCGGGTCTCTCCATACCCCATGTCCCATGAGTTTGCGTCCCCGCCTCTTCCATCACAGCGTTCGACCCTCGGCACGGGCAATGGATATTCCTGAGCTTATATATACCTATATACACACACCCACATACACCCATGTATATATTTATATATATATATACACAATATACTGTGTATATTATATATATATATATTTGTGAGTGCTCCGAGTGCTCACATGAAAATGAAAGCAATCCTATATATATATATGTATATATATATATTCACATTTATCCGCCGACCCCTGCCGACAGCAGGGGGAGCGCGTCAGAGAAGAGATTACAAGCAACAAGTGTTGTGCAGTGCAAGTGAGGGGCAAGCGAGGGGGGGACAGAAAGGGAAGCCAGGTGCAGAGTAAGAAGCCCAAAAAACGAAGCGAGAAAGGAAAGGCAGTCTCAGCGAACGTAGCAAGCGAAAGAAGCACGAAACAAGAAGTTAGAAGCAAGAATGCAGAAGCAAGAGGAAACGAGCGACAGAAAGTAATGTTTGGCACTCTGGGCTACGGGCCGTGGGCCCAATCCGTCCTTCACTGCCATGGTGTTTTAGCCCTGCGAGGAAGTCCCTTGACCGGAGCTGTGCCGCACGAAAGCCAGCTGTCAGACAATGCAGGCAAGTTGGCAGTTGGCAGTGCAGGAACGCAGGGAAAAGCTAGGTTTAAATTGCAAGACGACGCAGGCAAAGTGGCAGTTGGCAGTGCAGGAAGGCAGGGAAAAGCAAGGTTTGAAGCTAGTTTCTAGGCAGTTCAGAAAGCAACGTTAGGCACCGTGGGCTGCCGGCTGCGGGCCCGATCCGTCCTTCAGTGCCATGGTGTTTGGGCCCTGCGGAGGGGTCCTTTGACCGGACCTGTGCAGGACGCACGCCAGCTGCAAGAAGACACGGGCAAGCTAAGTTTGGAGCTCGTTTCTAGGCAGTTCAGAAGGCAACGTTAGGCAGTGGGGGCCGTGGCCCGCAGGCCCCGTCCGTCCCTCAGGGCCCTGCTGTTTCGGTGTGGCGAGCGCGCCCTGTGTGAGCCTTGGCGGCTGGAAGACAGGTCGTGGCGGCCGTGGCCCGCACGCCCGGTCCGTCCTTCAGGGCCCTGCTGTTTGGCTGTGGCGGAGGCGCCGTTTTAGGTCAGACAGCTACTTTTCTTGTAGGTTCAGAAAGCAACGTTAGGCAGTGGGGGCCGTGGCCCGCAGGCCCCGTCCGTCCCTCGGGGCCCTGCTGTTTCGGTGTGGCGAGCGCGCCCTGTGTGAGCCTTGGCGGCTGGAAGACAGGTCGTGGCGGCCGTGGCCCGCAGGCCCGGTCCGTCCCTCAGGACCGTGCTGTTTTGGCGTGGCAATCGCGCCGTGTATGAGCTTTGGCGGCTGGAAGACAGGTCAGGCAGCTTGCTTTCTTGTAGGTTCAGAAAGCAACGTTAGGCAGTGGGGGCCGTGCCCCGCAGGCCCCGTCCGTCCCTCGGGGCCCTGCTGTTTCGGTGCGGCGAGCGCGCCCTGTGTGAGCCTTGGCGGCTGGAAGACAGGTCGTGGCGGCCGTGGCCCGCAGGCCCGGTCCGTCCCTCAGGACCGTGTTGTTTTGGCGTGGCAATCGCGCCGTGTGTGAGCTTTGGCGGCTGGAAGACAGGTCAGGCAGCTTGCTTTCTTGTAGGTTCAGAAAGCAACGTTAGGCAGTGGGGGCCGTGGCCCGCAGGCCCGGTCCGTCCCTCAGGGCCTTGCTGTTTCGGTGTGGCGAGCGCGTCGTGTTTGAGCCTTGGCGGCTGGAAGACAGCAAAGAGAGTTACTTTTCTTGTAGGTGCAGAAAGCGACGTTGGGCACTGAGTGCGGTGGCCTGCAGGCCCGCTCCATCCTTCAGGGCCCTGCTGTTTGGCTGTGGCGGAGGCGCCGTTTTAGGTCAGACGGCTGCTTTTCTTGTGGGTTCAGGGGGCGACGTTAGGCAGTGGGGGCCGTGGCCCGCAGGCCCCATCCGTCCCTCAGGGCCCTTCTGTTTCGGTGTGGCGAGCGCGCCCTGTGTGAGCCTTGGCGGCTGGAAGACAGGTCGTGGCGGCCGTGGCCCGCAGGCCCGGTCCGTCCCTCAAGACCCTGCTGTTTTGGCATGGCAATCGCGCCGTGTGTGAGCTTTGGCGGCTGGAAGACAGGTCAGACAGCTAGCTTTCTTGTAGGTTCAGAAAGCAACGTTAGGCAGTGGGGGCCGTGGCCCGCAGGCCCCGTCCGTCCCTCAGGGCCCTGCTGTTTCGGTGTGGCGAGCGCGCCGTGTTTGAGCCTTGGCGGCTGGAAGACAGGTCGTGGCGGCCGTGGCCCGCACGCCCGGTCCGTCCTTCAGGGCCCTGCTGTTTGGCTTTGGCGGAGGCGCCGTTTTAGATCAGACAGTTACTTTTCTTGTAGGTTCAGAAAGCAACGTTAGGCAGTGGGGGCCGTGGCCCGCAGGCCCCGTCCGTCCCTCGGGGCCCTGCTGGTTTCGGTGTGGCGAGCGCGCCCTGTGTGAGCCTTGGCAGCTGGAAGACAGGTCGTGGCGGCCGTGGCCCGCAGGCCCGGTCCGTCCCTCAGGACCGTGCTGTTTTGGCGTGGCAATCGTGCCGTGTGTGAGCTTTGGCGGCTGGAAGACAGGTCAGGCAGCTTGCTTTCTTGTAGGTTCAGAAAGCAACGTTAGGCAGTGGGGGCCGTGGCCCGCAGGCCCGGTCCGTCGCTCAGGGCCTTGCTGTTTCGGTGTGGCGAGCGCAGCCTTGGCGGCTGGAAGACAGCTAAGAGAGTTACTTTTCTTGTAGGTTCAGAAGGCCGTGGCCCGCAGGCCCCGTCCGTCCCTCGGGGCCCTGCTGTTTCGGTGTGGCGAGCGCGCCCTGTGTGAGCCTTGGCGGCTGGAAGACAGGTCGTGGCGGCCGTGGCCCGCAGGCCCGGTCCGTCCCTCAGGACCGTGCTGTTTTGGCGTGGCAATCGCGCCGTGTGTGAGCTTTGGCGGCTGGAAGACAGGTCAGGCAGCTTGCTTTCTTGTAGGTTCAGAAAGCAACGTTAGGCACTGAGGGCGGTGGCCTGCAGGCCCGGTCCGTCCTTCAGGGCCCTGCTGTTTGGCTGTGGTCAGACAGCTACTTTTCTTGTAGGTTCAGAAAGCAACGTTAGGCAGTGGGGGCCGTGGCCCGCAGGCCCCGTCTGTCCCTCGGGGCCCTGCTGTTTCGGTGTGGCGAGCGCGCCCTGTGTGAGCCTTGGCGGCTGGAAGACAGGTCGTGGCGGCCGTGGCCCGCAGGCCAGGTCCGTCCCTCAGGACCCAGCATGCTGTTTTGGCGTGGCAATCGCGCCGTGTGTGAGCTTTGACGGCTGGAAGACAGGTCAGACAGCTAGCTTTCTTGTAGGTTCAGAAAGCAACGTTAGGCAGTGGGGGCCGTGGCCCGCAGACCCGGTCCGTCCCTCAGGGCCCTGCTGTTTCGGTGTGGCGAGCGCGCCGTGTTTGAGCCTTGGCGGCTGGAAGACAGCTAAGAGAGTTAGTTTTCTTGTAGGTGCAGAAAGCAACGTTCGGCACTGGGGGCCGTGGCCCGTAGGCCCGGTCCGTCCCTCAGGGCCTTGCTGTTTGGCTGTGGCGGAGGCGCCGTTTTAGGTCAGAGAGCTAGTTTTCTTGTAGGTTCAGAAAGCAACGTTAGGCAGTGGGGGCCGTGGCCCGCAGGCCCCTTCCGTCCCTCAGGGCCCTGCTGTTTCGGTGTGGCGAGCGCGCCCTGTGTGAGCCTTGGCGGCTGGAAGACAGGTCGTGGCGGCCGTGGCCCGCAGGCCCGGTCCGTCCCTCATGCAGGACCCTGTTGTTTTGGCGTGGCAATCGCGCCGTGTGTGAGCATTGGCGGCTGGAAGAAAGGTCAGACAGCCAGCTTTCTTGTAGGTTCAGAAAGCAACGTGAGACAGTGGGGGCCGTGGCCCGCAGGCCCGGTCCGTCCCTCGAGGGCCCTGCTGTTTCGGTGTGGCGAGCGCGCCGTGTTTGAGCCTTGGCGGCTGGAAGACAGCTAAGAGAGTTAGTTTTCTTATAGGTGCAGAAAGCGACGTTAAGTGACTTTAGGCACTGAGGGCGGTGGCCTGCAGGCCCGGTCTGTCCTTCAGGGCCCTCCTGTTTCGGTGTGGCGAGCGCGCAGGGTTCTGTTGTTTGGTAAAGGCTCCGTTTGTGATCAGTTCTGCACGGGCCATCGGTCGGTGCGACACTGCTTTCCGTTGGGCGTGCGATGCGTTATTTAAATTTGACCGGAAGCTTTTGTTGAATGCACCACTGTGCCGCATGTTGGACATGTGTGCGCAAGTGTATACGGCCTGCAAGCAGGCGATTCGCAACGCGAAATTTTTTGCCGCAGCCATCACCGCGGCGGTAATAGACTTGCCCTGTTGCCACAGTGCTTTGCACAGATTTGGCGCAATGCGGGCAGAGGTATATGTACACCCGCGGCGTCGCTGTGTCGGGCTCCGCAGCAAGCTGCTGGGTCGATGAATGGGCAACACCCGTTCTGGTTTCGTCTGTTCCCATCGACGTTTGTCTAGCCTCGTGGATTTTCTGCATCTCCTTGCAAACGTCTGCTAGGATTACTTCGCGTCGTTGACGGGATTCGCGTTGGCGCAAGCGGGCCAAGCGTTGATTCGTGCGATGAGCAAGACGGCACACGAAGGCAAAGGCTGTGCATGTATTGCATACTTGTGTACCATCCTGCGTATGTTTCCGACTTTGCTGCCAAGCTGTGAACTCTGCTCGTGGCTTGCGTTCGCTGCACTGGGAACATTGCCAACACCCCCGCTGTTTGGTGGTACATTCTCTGCAGCAGCGGCGGTCCGCGTTGCGAGCTTTCCATGCGGCCGGTCCAAATTCGGCTTCCGGTTTTGCAACGCCACATTTGAAACACGGTTTCTTCATTTCACATGTCAAACACACACGGAAAAAACTACATTGCCGTTGGCGGTGCTTTTCCGGAAAATTGGTCTCGACAGGCCACAGCTTGCACACGTTGCATTGCCATGGCGTCCCGGCATCTGCGTAATGCTTTGTGCATTCGCGACAAACGCGATCTTTGTCGTCGCGCTTCCACTGGCCAGCGGTGAAAGCTGTAGATGGCTTGCGCTCTACACAGGTTGAACACGCGCGTTGTTCACAATATTTGGCCAGCAAGTCCTGCCAATTGATCGGTTCCCTGCGAAGATGTCGGAGCAACAGGTCCCGCCCTAAACCAATACCTTTCTGGAATAGAGCGGCGTCAAAAGGTCGAAAAATCAGGAGTTTCTCACGGCCTTGCACGCGGGTAACGACAACGTAGACGGTAAATGGATTTCCCCTGGGCCCTATGCAAAGATCTATCGTCACGCCTTCCTTGATAATTTGGCCTTGTGCGACATGCGCTGTGATAGCAAACTGCGGCGCCAGCGGGAATTGTGTGCGTGAGACACGGAGCTTAGGGCTTCGACGTTGCCGGTCCAAGTACCACACGCGTCTATAGGTCACAACTGGGTAGACGTTTGTGTCCGGGACACCGGATATTTGCCACGACGTGGCGGTGTCAAATTTCACGTATACCACGGCCGGCAGGTTGTTGCACACCATTCCTTCGGGTGCAGGTGTCGCATCGGCAATCGCAGACCAACCGACTACATAGCCCTTGGTGCCTTTCAGGATTCCACGCTTGCGGTCTAGGTGGTCTGTGGCCCGAACATGCAGGCATACCCGCGCACAGCGGCAAGACGCCATACAGCCCGAACATGCAGGCATACCCGCGCACAGCGGCAAGACGCCATACAGCCCACCGTATTCCTTGTCGTGTCGCTGCAACCACTGCAATTTCTCGGCCGTCAGATTCGGCTTTTCTTGGAGGACCGCTGCACCACTACAAGTACAATAAGCACCTAGTGGAAGTAGAACCGGTCTTACAAGCCTCCAAGGTGCACTTACAATATTGCGAGTAGCTAGTCAACTAGTTAGATTTGTCCAACAACCGAAGCACACGGAGAACGTAAGCCAGCACCAGCAGCGAGAGCACGACCAGCAGGAGCAGTAGCAGCAGCTCCTAGGAGGATAATCACTAGTAGTGGCGGCGGCAGCAGCAGCGGAGGCAATGGAGGTAGCTGTAGAAGCAACGGTAATAGCGATGGGAGTAGCAGTACGACGACCAGAAGCAGTATATATTAGGATAAAAAGCATCGTTAAGGCCAGCATCAGTCTTTCTTCAACGAGAAAGGGGTATGGATCTGGGGTATAGATCAAGGGTATGGATCAAAGTATGGATCGGGGGGTATGGATCGTGTGTAGCTTTGGCGCCTTGATCCATACCTTGTATTTTGACTCGTACCCATATAGTTTTCTTGTAGGTTCCGGAAGTGACGTATGTGTCAATTCCCCCTCTTTCCCAGGGGTCGGCGGCAGGGGGCGTAACCCCTTAATATCCATACATTGCTTCTGCTTCTATTTGTATTTTTCGATTTTTTGCGACCACTCTAATTTTCAAACAAGCATTCGTTCCGCTTTTCTCAACCCCTAGGGTTGGTTTCTACTTGACCAAGATGGTCAGCTGGCTAACTAATGGGTAAAACGTAACCATCAAGCAGGATTCAATCACTAATGCCAAACATATCCATCACAGCTGGCAATAGAAAACAATGCGCAACTTCAAACTCGTCTCCGGTAGTCAGCAGTGTTTTCACGTAATGTGGTTTTGGTGATTTTATATAAATTGGTGTATATATATATATATTTGTAATTATATATTCTCATAATAGTTTGTGTTATTTGGTTGTTTTGGTTTACCATACCCTAAATGTATTATATGGCACTGCTCAAGCTTTGGTAGCATAATAAATGCTTACTTGTTAGAACCGCATTTTTTTCACATCTTCTTCCGGTGGATAATTTTCTTCACTTGCGCCAAAACTCTTTTCAACCCCAGGAGTCCGTAAGCTGACCTGCAGAAATCCGTACAAAATCCGTCAGCCAGAAAGCACAAATCCGTAAGGAATCCGTATTGTTTACAGATTTGCACCGGATTTGGGGGAGCAGGCTTGCGGATTGTTTATGGATTTGGGCCGGATTTGGGGGAGAAGGCTTATGGATCGTTTACGGATTTTTACTGAATGTGGAGGACGAAGCTTGCGGAATGTTTCCGGATTTTTACCGGATGTAAAGGACGAAGCTTACGAATTGTTTGCGCATTTTTACCGGATGTGGTGGACGAGGCTTACGGATTGTTTACGGATTTTTACCGGATATGGGGGACGAAGCTTACGGATTGTTTACAGATGTTTACAGATTTGCACCGGATTTGGGGGAGCAGGCTTGCGGATTGTTTTTGGATTTGGGCCGGATTTGGAAGAGAAGGCTTATGGATTGCTTACGGATTTTTACTGAATGTGGAGGACGAAGCTTACGGAATGTTTCCGGATTTTTACCGCATGTGGAGGACGAGGCTTACGGATTGCTTACAGATTTTTACCGGATTTGGGGGAGGAGGCTTGCCGATTGTTTATGGATTTGGACCGGATTTGGGGGAGAAGGCTTACGGATTTGGGGGAGTCTGGGTGCTGGAACCTTGAAGCAACAGCCAGCTTCAGCTTGTGCTCAAGTCCATTGGCATACATACAGCTCGGACATACAGCTTCCTATTTCCATTACAAAATCGATGTAAAGGCATTCATTGCTTGTTGTCGTTGGATCCAAGTAATGAGCTGACTTGGGCAACACTGGGCTGAGATGGCTACATTGATGATCTAATTGTACAAGTTTTTTTTCATATCTCATTGATTGTGCTTTGATCTGGATCTGCTCTCAACTGCGGTCTCAAATTGCTGCAGAATAGTGCTGAGACCACAGAAGCCAATATGCTGATTGTCTGATGATTTGAATGAATGATCAACCAATGTTTGATGTCATTAGTGGCATGTTTGGTTTGATTAGTGGCATGTTTGGTTTGATTAGTGGCATGTTTGGTTTGAACAGGTCTTCAATTGAACCAGGTATTCGCTACTCGTGCTACCCTCTTGTCGTGGTTTTTAATATCTTGTCATGGTATAGATTCCACTGTCGTGGTATGACCAAACACCTTAATATATATTCCAAGAATTTCAATATTATATTTTTTTACAGCTTATTTGGACGGATGATTAACAAGTAGCGAAGCCAACCTCGACCAATGTTTGACACTGATAAATTGTAGTACTGCTGTTATGTCGGTTCCATCTGGTGTGATCTATTTGCTTTTCATCTGGCTGTGATATGTTCTATAGTTGAGGCCAAGACCAGGTAACTCAGCCAAGTAGGCCTGCAGCCAATGAGGGTTTTCCAATATTTCCAGACTTTCAATGTGACTTAAATTCGATTGAGCTCCAAATCTTCTAGTGGTAAGAAGCATCTTCAACGTTCGTGGCTGCCTGCTGCATGGCCCAATTCGATCGCTGTTTGCAACCGATTGGAAAAAGTCCAACCTGGAAGCGCCGTTGCCGAGGGCCCCGAGGGCAGCATGGCGTTCGATGTGGAGCCATGGTGAAAAAAGGACCCAGCATGGCACATGTCAGAGGTATGTTTGTGGGCTGGGTAGCATCCCACTGTGCAACAAAAATGAGATGGGCCACCACTGATATGTGTAAAATGTGTATGTATGTGTATATATATATTATAGTATTGGATAGGAGCATAGCCTTATGTAAGAACATCATTATGTTATTTCTAAGTAATATAGTCATCTATAATATATAGATATTATAGATAATTATACTACATATATATATATATATTATATCATATCATATTATATTATATTATATTATATTATGTTATGTTATGTTATATTATATCATATTATATTATGTATATATATATATATCATACAGTACATATCATACGCATTGACATGTCATGTATTCAAGGAACATCAGTCATCCTCCGAGGATGGACGCCTCTGCAGGGCCAGGAGCCCAAAGCAACGGCCAGCGACTTGGCAAACCTGTCACGGTGCTAGTCAGGGGACATAGCTGCCATAGCTACAAAGCCATTGATCAAATGTTATACACAGTATTATATATACATATCCTATACATATATATATATACTCTATATATATATAATTATATATATATATTAATTATATATATATATATACGTAGACATACAAGTGTACTTACTAATTAGATCTAATTAGTATGTTGTAAACCACCCAACATGGTTTTGTTTGGTTAAAAGCATTGTGATATACTGACATAATCTTATATACTTGATAGAATTGTGGGTCGTGAATGGGTGGTATGCCAATATGCCTCGATTCTATGGCCGTTTCAATAGGGAAAATGATGATCGAATGG
This sequence comes from Cladocopium goreaui, assembly GCA_947184155.2. Taxonomy (NCBI): domain Eukaryota; class Dinophyceae; order Suessiales; family Symbiodiniaceae; genus Cladocopium; species Cladocopium goreaui. The sequence goes on from CAMXCT020005791.1 coordinate 177,451, forward strand.
ATACACATGGCTTACCTGAGCACAAAGAAGAAAGACCGTTGCCACGAGTAGAAAAGTAAAACATACAGTACAGACGATTGTCCTGATACCCTATTATATTGCAAGTATCCTTGGCCAAGAGTGGCCAAGCCTGTAATTATTCTCACATCATGATGCAATGAATGACCGCAGCCTATTTCAGTGAGAGTGCTTCTCCAAATCTTGACTTCTGCTGTGACCGTGGCTAGGAAACAAAAAAAAAAGTAGTAACGCATGGCAAAGCTCTCTGCCCATGTCCAAAACATGGTGACATGTAATATCCTATTCTAGATGTTTCTATCATGCGGTGTTGAAAGGTCTTGAGGGTAGGCTGGGTCAACTGCTGCCTTCCATTGCCACCTTTAGTTCTTGTCGCATCTGCCTGGGCGGACATGGCAAAGACACTCTGCAGCAAACGCCAAGTTGTGAGTTGCTTCTACTGGAGGGTTGATATCATAATAGGGATTGGCATAGGGACACCGTTACACAGTTCATCAACAATTCAACAGGGTCGACAAGATTCTTGATGGTGTGAGCCCCTCTGACTAATAAAGCTCTGTGATGAATGCATTTTGATGAAATATGATGAAATCATGTTCAATAATATGGGTTCTTAAACTGCTGGTGCCCCAAAATGGATGGTTTACAATGGAAAACCCTATGCAAATTGCTAATTTGGGGGCACCCCTATTCTTGGACCCCCCCCCTCCATAGATGAATCAGCGGAAGCACATGAAGCAGGATTGGCTCGATCCATTTGGGCGGCTCCAGGGGGTTGAGAACGCAAGCTTCTGAAATCCTTTTCCCAGTCAAAAATGGAAGTGGATAGGATTCCCAAAAAAACAAAAAAAAAAATACGGGTCTGAGATGTGCTGCACTGATTGTACCTTGACATCAGTCCAAGAGGTATGGACTAGATTCCCCTGGAAATTATTTTAGATTATTTTGGGATGTTTTGGGTTCCCTTAAAATGTAGTCCGCTTGAAGCCTGGTAGTCAGTCACTAGAACACTGTGACCCAAATCCATCCAAATCCCGCCAACTCCTTTCCAAGCAGCCTCTCGTAGTCTGCCTGCATGAACAGCAACTCAGGGGGTTGTCGGTGTCAAGTACTGAGCTACTCTCTCAGATGATCGTCAAGTTTGCGGACCAAATACCATCGCACAACTCCCATCAACTGCCCTTATTCCCCTTGAAACTTGGGTCCGGGTGGCCCCATGGCAAGCCCACCAGAGGTGTGCCAAGGCACCGGAGCCATGCTGCAACGACCCCGTGCTGCAAGCACCAGGATCTGAGAGTGAGAGGATTGCCATGGATCATCTTGGCACATAAATTGATGAACCCTGAGAGACTTAAGTGAGCAGGAAAATGCAGTTCATGAAGATGGCAGTCAAACAATAAAAAAAAGCTCGGCAACTGCTTATTATACGAGTATATATGTATATCATCCGACTGAAACATTGGAAATTCCCTCGCTTGACTATGCTTGACTGCACTGCTGGAAATGCTCCATCAACGAATCCTCCATGCCTTGACACTGCAGGTTTTGAACCTGCACCACAAACAAACATGAGGCCGAGACGACGCCATGTCCACCACGTCCTGCTGCCTTCCAGGCCTTTAGGCAGCTGGCAACCAGAAAGAGAGTCTACCATAGTCTACCTAAATAAGCGAAGCTTGCTCGCTTTTGCATTAGTTAGGCCAAAAGTGGTATGATTTGTCTGTGTTTGAAACGCTCGTGCACCTTTTCTACACTTAAACCAAACAGCAGCTCGGTACGTTGAAAAAAGACTCTTGTCTTGGTCACAGGGCCATTGGCCGCTGGCCACCACAGCTAATTGTGAAACTATCTGAGACTTAAGACATGTTTGAATGCATTGAATCGATTGAACATTGTGATGTGGTGGTGTGGAAGTGCCGACAAAAATGATTCCAGTCTTCTCCATTGTGCCATGATCTGTATGGCAAAGCGCGAGGGAACACTTCGTCATAGTCCACTATCACCATCTATTTATCCATTCCTTTGGGCTTCAGCATGTTTCAGCTGCACTAAGGTCACCAAACCACTCTCTCAACGTCAACATCGTCAGCTATGTCAACTGATGCTTTGCACGAAGAATGCGGTCATGGCGTCCACGTCGCGTCGTTGCATCTCCTGTTGCAGGGCTTCATCCCCTCGGTGTTGCTGCAAGGCGCGGAGCTCCTGGAGCTCTCGGACAGCCTGCTGGAAGTTCTTGCGATAGGGACCCACTGCCTCGGTCCCATCAGATAAACGAAGCGTGGCACAAAGGCTGTCGTCAGCTGATTGAAAGCTGCTCAGTTGCAAACCTTCTGGGAGTTCCGGAACACCCCAAGATTTCAACAGTTTCTGTCTGCGAATCTTTTGAAAACGTGCCTGCAGAGCCAACACCATGGCTTGCAAGCGGCCGTGTTTGATTCTTGCAAAAGCCAGCCGCTTGCCATGGAGCTCCTCGTGTCGTTTCTGCCGGGCCTCTAATCTCGCTTGTTGTTGTTCCTGTCGTCTCTGCCTTGCCATCAATTTCCACTCTCTTTGTTGAAGCTTCTGTCTCGCCCGTTCCAGCTTTTCGGCCCTCTGGTCTTCACGTTCCGCTTGCTTCTCCGCCTGCTTTCTAGCTTTTTCCTGCTCGCGCAGGGCCTTGATCGAAAGCCCACTCAAAGGCTCTTGCTGGCCTGTTATCCTCCTCCAGTCTTGGATAGCAGTGTCCAAATCATGAGTTGTCAAGGTGTATTCCTTCCTGAATGCAGAGCGGAAACTTAAACGCATCTCCTCTGCACCTGCAGCGGCGCGCTCTTTTCGGACGGCCTCCATAGCATCTAGCGCCACTTGCCTGAAGTCCTTGCCCTCTTCCAAACCAACTTCTACATGTTGGCGGATCTGCACCAAGCTGATGTGCATGTCAATGGCCGCACCCAAATCTTTCACAGTCTGCGTCATGATCATGAGATTGGTGCATAAGCAAATATGCGTCTGGTAATTATTGTTCCGTTTGTTGCAAGAAATACCTTTCACCAAGGGTTTCGCGGCACGAGCAGGACGATTGGCGTCGGTTTTTACGAGTGTCTTACGCTTGGGGGCTTTGGGCGTCTTGTTAGTGAATCTTTTCTTGGACACTGCCCGAACAGCTGAGAGTTTTCGAGTCTTCGGGAGATCTTGGAGGGCAAGTATGCGAGGTTTGCACCGGCGTGACTCACACAGCTTTGACAGAATCTCGTCAGCTTCCTGTGATGCCAAGAACTGTGCGAAGGCATTCAAGTCCCCCTCGGACAGTTTCTCCAACTCTTCCAATGCCTGTTTCTTTAGCAAACGAAGCAGTCGGCGGTAAAGTTCTTGGTGATCCATTGGATTGCAGCCCATGTTTGTATTCATCTCAGTGTTTTGCGGTGGTTGTGACTTGTGTTGCTTTGGTGATTCCTTAGGGGCTCTGGCATCTTTGGCCGGGGCCCTCTTGGGCTTGTCTTTGGCCACGGCCGGCTTGGCTGTACTGGTGCTGGATTCAGCCTTTCGCTTGTTTCGGGGAGGCGCCTTTTTCCCAGGTGCAGTGGAAGAAGACTTGCTGCGGCAGCGCAGCTGGTCATAGGTAGCTCGTCTACTAGCATCCACCAAGATTTCAAAGGCATGGACCACCGAACGAAAAGCTTCAGCAGATCCACCCTTATCTGGATGAGTGGACAACGCACAACGCCGGTATGCTGATCTGATCTCATTGTCTGTAGCAGTGGGCAGCAAATCCAAAGTCTTATACAAACATTGCATGGCCCCACTAGGACTTCAGGCACAAAAGATCACCCTTTCGCTACGGTCGTCTCAGTCTGAATGCCAAATAAATTCGTTGAATTTCACAAGGGGATGACCGTATGCAGCACAAATGGATTCCAGGGTCTGAAGCCAAAGTCAACATTCCAGAATGAGAGGTTTTTAGGTCTTGCTTCAAGCTTCAAATCCCCCCAAATCAAGCGATTCACACAAAGTACTGCACCAAGTAAAGAAAGAAAGAAAACCAATCTCCTGGTGGATCTGGTGGCTCTGAAATCAAACTTTCCACCAGGACCAGACCCGGGCCTCGGCCACCTTGGTTTTCAAGGCCGCCTCACCTGATAGGCGCATCATCTTGAATCTTGGAACCCTCATCACTGGGTCACTGGATGTTAAAGGGATTATCACTGGATCATTCTAAGTCATGTTCCTCAAAAACGCAACAAGTTTTTGACATCTGGAGGCTAGAAACTGGCCGGTTGCATGGGTCAACTTTGCCTTGAAACTGCAAGCACTTTGAGCAGCAACTATATAATTAAACCAGAATGATTCAATGATGATGTAATCCCTTATAATTTCATAGATTGCTATAAGCCAGGTTTCTGTTTCAGAAGTTGAACTGGTGGAAATGACACCATTGTTTATCAAATAAGACACCATCATGATTGAATTATGATTGAATTTAATGATTGTTTCACCATTAATAATCATTATACTGATTCATCATGATTTATGATGTCACCATGAATAAACCATGATATTTTGGGAAACCCATGGGGTTTTCCTATGTAAAAATCATCTTGGACAGCGTGGAAGGCACGGGTCATCCCCGCCTGTCATGTCTGTTCCAGGAAAGTGCACAGTTCCTGGGCCGCGCACTTGCCAACAGTGACCGTGTCAAGTTCATTTTTTAAAAAAAATATCGTGTATATATATATATACTGTATATATTATAAATACAATTACATATGCACATATACATATACATATATACGTATATACATGTACGTATATAATTGTATATATGTATATGATGTACAATCAGAAATGTACTATACTATACGTATCATTATGTGTATACAATTTTAATTAATATATTGTATGATTATCATTGAGTGTGTATACGTGCACAGCCCGCTTCCATCTCTCACTGGGCTGCCCCAGCGCACTTGAGGCCATTCAGCAGCTCCCTATCACGCGTGTCAATCGATACACGTTTGGTTGCAGGTTTGTTATTTCAACCTGCCAATCAGTGGAGGATGCATTTTGGATTGCTTCAACTGACTCAAATTGAGGGCAAGGATTAGCAAATGGCCAAAACTGACAAAAGATCCCATGTCGTCATGGTCCATGGTTTTATCATGATTTTGTTTGTTCTTCCCTCAACTTGACACATCCATATGGTGTGCACAGCTCTGCCTTCGAGTTCTTGGGGCAAACAACCACCATCTCTGGATGGACAAACCTCAGCCGCTTGAGGCTATGGGGCTATGGCGTCTATGGGGCCTGCAGCTAAGGCTGAAACGCATCAGCCAGGCTACTGCAGAATTCCTGCTTGGTGACCTGGCCGTGGCCAAGACAAGCAAATCCAACATTTTCACTTCCTGCACAACGTAGACTCATTTATCATTAAGAACCATATAGATCCATATAGAACCATAAATCATCATAAAATGAAGAAACGGTTTACTTCCTTTTCTTCCAACCATCGAAAATCATGGTGATGATCCAAAGCTCAACGACTCGACCACTCGGCCTTGGGGATACCAACAGGTAGGAGAGCTTCGGCAGTCGCTGCCTGGCGGTGACCCTGCGGTGACCATGGTGTCCAGTCAATGGAAGTCATCTGCTCGTTCTCCAAAAAAGGGCCATCAGGCCATCATCATATGGGGATGGGTCAAAACCCTATCCCCCTGGTGAACATCAAAATAGCTGGTAAATGGATGTTCATCCCCCTAAAAATGGTATGTATAGGTATTGATCCATAGCCATATCTTCTTTTCGTTCTTGTTTTATTATCTTCTCGTCTCCTCCCTCTTGATCCTCTTGCTTTCTTTCGGGCCATACTGTCATCTAGTTCGTTGATCTTGAAATATATAATATCATATATAATACTATGATATACTATGTGTATATATATATATTCTAGACCGGGTGCAGTTGGTGCTGGCGAAAATTAGCTTGTCACAGCAAAATATGGCCGCTGAAAAAATAACACTATGCAAATATATCCGCGACTTTGGCTTTAGAGCAAGCCGCTAGGACATTTGAAGCTACCTCAAACCATGCCTGCTGGTGATGTCATTGTGCAAAAAAGAAGAAATTGCTAGTGGTAGGCCATGCTTCGTAATGCACGATGACATCTGTACATATTCATAGTTTTTGATACGTATTCAGGCTGTGCCATCAAGGGCTGCAAGGGCTTGGTCCATTGGTTGGATGGCCACAAGCCATCAAGCTTAGGAAGGTCTCAACCCTTTGGTTTTGAACAGAAATGGTCTCAAAACCTGTTGGAAATCACACAATGATCACAGTGTCCCAGTGTCACACCATCATAAAATCATGCACTACCAGTACCTACATGTACCATCATGCACCTACCTGATCTACCACGGTCTACTTTCTCACTCCCGTGTGCAAAGATCCTTGCTCACTGCCCTCAAGAAGCAGTGCTCACAGCCCCGGCCGATCCCGGCCGTATCTCCAGGGAAACCAAGGTTTTGAAGCCCTTCAACCACACCTCACAACAAGCTGTTGCCAAATTCTTTGCCCAGAAAGCCCCTTTGAGGATCCAGAAACAAAAAAAACACTGCAACAGGTCTTGGGTCAAACTGATTAAACACTATTTAAACATCTTATATCTCAGAGGCGAACTTCTGTAGACAGCTTCTTTGCCACTGAGGACAATGGCCTGCAGAACGCCAAGCAGTTGCCAAGGGTAGCATACTGAGATCATCGCAAACACTGACTTGACGGATCTGTTTGGCATTTGGACGGCATGCGAAACCTATGATTCGGCAGGGAATGACATCATGACCGTTAGACTTTGAAAACCTTGACATGAAGCTTGAAAATCTTGCGAACGACCATAGGAATAGTAGTGGAATGCAATATTGCCAGTCTTTCTCCCCTGTTGAACTCAAACATCCAGCATCCAGCACTGCTGCACCAGTGCCACCTTCCCCCAGCCTCGAACAAGTGTTGAAACGCGCTCTGATGAGAACCTGCCTTTGCAAATCCGCTGGCTCTCGGAGCTGCTGGTGATGGAGCTGATAATGACCCCTGTGATATTGCATACGGACACTAAGTATGATTCATATTGATCAATCAGATAATATAATATACATAGATAGACCATGAGGATTCTTGAACGATCTTGTGATTATTATTGGAAACGCAAACGAGATTTTCAAGGAATCAAACTTGTGATGAGAAAATATGATAAAATAATATAAAATATAAGTCGCCTTGCTGCTGCCAGCAGGGCTGAAACGTCGCACAGCAAAGTCCTTGGCCAGAGCACAAAGCTGGCTACGCCGGGTATGGGTCAAGATTGGATACTAGTGATATTATATAAATTTATATAAAGTATATTGATATCATCTTCTGGTAAACCCATTATTCAACATTAATTATTCAACCATTGCCAATGACTCCCAAGTGCTTTACTATTGGTTTTGCCACATGGTAGGGAAAAATTGAAGAGAGCAATACGAACTATGAGCAAGATCAGTGGCTTCGGGGGGAAGTTGAATCAGTTGAATCCAGGCCTATACCGCCTATACCCAATCAAACCTGCGGTATCATGTGTCTATATAATTGGCATTCATTGTCATCGTTAATTTGTCATTCTGACTTCTACATCCTTGTCAATGTGTGTACAATCTTGCGCATCATCCGTCATCGTCATCGTCATCGTCGACGTCGTCGTCGTCATCGTCCTCCTCATCATCATCATCATCATCATCATCCCAATACAACCATCATGTGCAGATTGGACTGAGGAGACCGCCGCCAAAGGTCGTAAAACACGATTGGATTCGGCCACCTGTCATATGTCAAACAACAAAGTCTTGTCCTGTTAGGGACTTCAGCTGTCCATGTATACAAGATTTAATGATTATATGTAAGCTGGGGCTAGTTCTTGGTCCTTGGCCTTGGTCTTTCAATCGCACAGGCTGAGACTTTCTGGACACCAGAACTCACAACTCACATGAAAGAAGTCTGTTCCTACCATTTTCTACCAGAAGTGCAATAGAGATGCGGATGAAATATGTAAATGCCGCCTATATTCGATATCAGGACCAGGTGGGTTCCAGTTTTGCTGTGCCTTCTTGCCTTCCTCAATGACAAGGCCAGAAGCACTCCTGCAATCGGATTGGCTACTAGTACTCTCAGGCCCATAGGGCCATCCTAAATTTCGTCCAACTTCCGTCCAGGATGCTTCGCAAAAATCGATAAATTGCTGGGTCCTGGGTCCATCAATTTTTTTTTCCAGGAGGGAAGGAAATTAATGGATGACTCATGATGGCTCTAAACCTCTGCGAGAAAAACAAAAAAAAACACTGTCCTGGCACTCAACACCACAGTGGCATCGCTTTGCACCGCTGCAGATCGGATGGCCGAAAAGTCAGCACCTGAGCACCGGCTCAGATGGGAGCTGTCTGGAGCGTGGGAAATAAATCGCTCGTATTTCGCTTGTGACGTTTACTTTGAATATGTAATATGTATGAATATTTGAACCCACCATGACCCACCCAACTTTGGGGCTTTATGGTGGGCCAGTCCTTCAGTGCCCAATTCCTCCTTACTATTCCTTACTTATTTGACAAACTAGTTTTGCAGTTGGATCTGATTGGAAGCAAAGCTTGGGCGACCAAACCGCTGAGAGGCATGTCATCGTTTGGTGCTACGATGTAGACCACAAAGCCAGGACCTATCACACATGAGCACCGGCAACAGGAAAACCACCATGGCTTGTTCTCAAAGGCTGCCTGGTCAAGATGGTCAAGTGGCTATGGATCAATACCTATAAGTACCATTTTTAGTGGGATGAACATCCATTTACCAGCTATTTTGATGTTCACCAGGGGCACAAGGTTTTGACACACTGCCAAGTGGATAAGAGGATGTTTCGCGCATGATCAACTCCCCAAGCCATCCCACGCAATCCCACGCAATCCCACACCTATACGCGCCTTTGGCTCCGGCTCGTTGGGACGAAACCTGAGCTGGGAAACGCTGCCAAATCTTGGGCGCTGAGATCCTTTCATCGCCAAGTTGCTCTTCCATGCCTGTGGGCATTGGAGCCTGAGGTTCCACACACACTGTTCCATTCTACCTACTCAAAAACTGCCATTTCCATCAAAACATGAAACATGAAAGCATGCAAACACTTGCAAATTAACACCGAAAAACTACATGACGAAGTGGCCAAATCATCCAAATCCAATTTCTGTTTTCCCCAATGGCCTCCGGGTTCTCCGGGTCTTCAGCAGTGGTTGTAGCCTGTTTGGAGCTGCCAAGTGGCTATCTGGCTGGTCTTTGCCATGCAGAAAGGCCCACAACCAACATGCATCATCTCGTCACAGTTCAGACATATTCAGACATATTCATCCTACAAGTAAGATACCCTCTGGTAATTTAACATAACTATGGAAAATCACCATTTTTCATGGGAAAAATCACTATAAATGGTGATTTTCAATAGCTATGTTAAATTACCAGAGGGTAAGTAAGCAGTTTGAGCAAATAAATCCTTGGAAACATCCATCTCCCCAGTGCCTGAACCGTCTCCGAAGTGGCCTGACCACTGGGATCCGAAGTCGTCACGTCAACCTGCGGGTTCTGTGACTGTTTGCTTCATGGAGATTTCTCCGCATCATGTCATGAATGATTCATAATGATTCATGAAGATTCATAAATATTCATAAAGATCAAATGATGCCATGCCATGTGTAAAATTAAAATCAATCCTCAACCCTATTTGCAGATATTTGCAGACACTGCCAAGAACCCGTGTTCTTTCAACTTGCTCACGACATAAAACAATAGTTGATTTCAGTATCGGTCATGGGTGCCCGTGTTGCATCAACATATTGAGTTTTTTCTGGGAAAGGGATATTTCTTTTGAAGTGAGGAAATGATTGGACAGTCTTCCGTTGATGTGGAAGTTACATAGTCCGAGCCATAATCTAATGACTGTACTTGGAATGAGATGATTTGCACACAATAGTTTTTGCTTCTCCACGAAGAAAGCCAGCACATGGGACATACCCAGTATCCCATCAATTCAGGGTTTTAGGGACAGCACCCCTCCCGTTGTCCCCAGCTCTACCCTTCCAACAATACACCCTGGGGCCCTCACCGTGGTGGCTTCGGTTTTTCCGGATGGCCCTTCCTGCACGAATCACTGGAGCTGTAGCCGATGTCACCAAGGTTTGCAGTGTCAGTCCGGGCCCCATGTAGAAAATGATAGAAAATGGAGGGAAATGAGGCTCCATGCAGCAGTTCCCTGCAGTTCCCTGCAGTTCCCTGCAGTTCATGCTCTTTCAATCTACATTTATGGATGGACCCGTTTGATGGCACCGGTTCAACGTCAACAGGATGTCATCATCGTCGCCTTCTCAGTGGTTTCTGCAGCTGGCGCCGCCTGACATGATAGTTGATGGGTTGGCCACAAGGTGCTGCGGCACTCTAAAACTGCATCATGTCATCTTGAGCTACTAAATCTATAATCATCTATAATCATCTATAATCTATACCCCAAAGTCCAAAATCTTCCAAAATCGGGCCAAACGATGATTCGACTTGGTTGGACTTCACAAATGTACCAGCTTCACCAACTCCGACCTCAGAAGGCGTGGGAGGTGGGCCATCCGTCTGTGCAACCTCCTGTCATGGCTCAAAAACTGTCTAGAGATTGCAAGGCATTCCACAGGCCAGCAGCTGTTTCAGCGATGCTGTTGCTGACAGGCGTAAGTCGATGGTGCGACGTGTATTATCATAACAACTGCTGGTATCATTTGAATTCAGTGTATTTAAATTGTCTCTGACCATTCATCATCGTCGTCGTCATCGAAACATCCCATTCCACCTTACACCCAGGTCCCAGTGGTCCACCTTGGTACCTTGTGGCCGCTTGAGGTAGTGACCCACCTCGGCTCAGGGTCTATCTTGGTTGGGGGGTTGGTAATGGGGAATCACTAACTAGTGTATTTGAATATCAACGATAAAACGAGATTGAAGCCTTGCCCCAGCGCGCAACCTTTTGGAGTTTTCAAATTACCAACAACAACGAGAGCAAAATATTAGAATGGGTCAAACAAATCGTACATCTTCTCAGAGCCAACTTTGAGTGATGGGTTGTACTAGAAACGGGTCATAACATGTCATAACCATCAAAATCCATCGTCCGACAATAATAAAATACTGGGATAGAATCTACATGTTGAAATGGAATCACCATCCAGTCGCAGCTGCTATGTAGGAAAGATGCTTCAAACTCAGCTGCTAGGAACCCAGCAGACCAGGAAGCGTTGAAACTACTTCCACCGAGTTCCCATTTCTCGCTGAAAAGGACCTCTGTTGGGGCTGCACTGGTGAATAGCATGATCCTTCCGCATGAAGGTTTTTGGTGGTCTGGGTAAGCCATACCAAGATCTGTGCAAAATGTCGCAAGGGTTGTCCCAATGGTGATTTACCCAAAAACAGCCCATCTCAAACGCGACCATCCTTTGGCTGGCTGCCTGTAACGAACTTCCAACCACACCTGTGAGGGAAGGGTAGTGTACCAACAGGCGGAGGGTTGGGTGTCAGAGACTGCTTGCGGACCCTTCAACACACGCACCGTACGATCATGGCAACCCCTGTAGGAACTCAGCTGGAGGGACACCCGACATCCAATCCAAATCATATGGAACCAGAGTTTACAACCCCAAATCCCATGGCTGATCATAATCGCCTCACTAGATCTCATTACAGCATAATTATCTCTCATTTTGAGACAAACCGTGATTACCACAGCCATTCCACATCCATCACCAAATCCAGCCGTTGACAGCCTTCAAGAGCCTCTAGTGCCGCTGCTGTTCGCAGAATCGCAGCCTTGTCAGCTGCCTGAGCCCAGCCACAGCAGCTAATTGGTTTGTTTGTTTGTTTGGAGGGTTGCTTCTGTCTATCAGAACCAACTCTTGATGTTCATGAAGTTACGATAAAAAATTGACCTACTATGTGACACTATGTGACGATGTGCACCAAGTAGATTCATAAACTTGTTATTGATTTGTTCAGCTTAATGAAGAAAAACAGGGACAAAAACACCAAGCCCAAACTGCCTACGAGTACCGGTGATTTCCACATTTCTAGATCTCAACTGAGACTCCAACGGAAGCATCCCCAAGGGCTGCTTCGAGCTTCTCCAGGGCTTCCTGCACAGAACGCTGCCTTTACGCTCCTTGGATGAACAACAGCAGGACTTATGATTCTATGATGAGTCAGTGTCATCTTCTATTTGATGATGGACTTATGATGACTATTAGATATAATATAATATCCCTACCCCTATAGAGGGGGAGGGCGGGGGGGGGACAAAACCAACCTGTCGAATTGCACTTTGTTTTGCTTGAAACCCTGGGATAGTGATCCAACCCCTCGAATGGAATTGTAAAGTAACATTTCTTAACAAGCCTTGGGCACTGGTTAGAAAATACTTGCGCTTAGCTCCGGAGGAGCTAAGCGCAAGTATGATGACGGCAGCGCAATTTTTTGGAGGGATGCCATCCCTACACATGTGCTGCTTCAGTCTGACATGTGCTTAGCTCCTCCGGAGCTAAGCGCAAGTATTTAATTTTCACCTGCTTGCCAATGACATGGAATGATGAGGAAGATTGATCATTGAGAAAACATGATTGCAAAAATGGAATTTTAAAATGAAATTTCAGTACGACCCCCCCCCTCAAATTCCATTTTTAAGAGGGTAGGGATAATGTAGTGGATTATCATGCTGTACTATCAATTATTATTTATGATTTGCGATGGATGACTGTGTGTCACTAATGTTGAAATCCCTGAAGCAGCACCACATTGCAGCAACTGCGCCCAAAAAATATCGTTGGGCCTTGACTTCTTGCTGCCCAAGCAAAGCAGCCGGAGCTTGGATTCCCTGAAGAAGACCTCACAGCAGTTCAGTGTTCTTCTTGGGTAATTATTTTATTTTGTCATGAATTGCACTTGTGAGGATTCGGTGCTGGAAGGAAAGAAACAAAGAAGAACATGCATGCACTATAGTTGCAAGAAATGCCTCATCAATAACGAGCTTCACCCTCTTCGCCCCGAAAGAGATGAAAGGATTGAAAACTCACTGTCTCTTCGATTTTCATGAAAATTCCGCCATCCTTTGACCACAAGTTTCGCTGCACCTGCAAGAACGCAAACCTGGCATATCAGGGTCCAACTGCACCAGGGGGCTGAAGCACATCAGGATGAAACATACAGTAATAGAATGTAACAGATAGTAATAGTGAGTATGACATGGTCTGGCAACATGAGGACAACAAATGATGACTCACCGCCAGGCTGCAGAGGCCGCTCAGGGGCCATGAGTTGAATCAAACTCCTGCGGCAATGCATAGGACGGTCCACCTGTGGTGCCGCAGCCTTTTCACATACACCAGCGATGACATCTTTTGAGGCCTCAGATATGTCGGCAGTCCGACGGTCCGAGGCAGTCCTAACGTCAGTTAGAAGCCTCCAAATCAGTGGTTCGATGCTCGCCAATTTATGGTTTGAAGATGTTTGAAGATGTGTTCTTAAGATTTCTTAAGATGCTTCAAGTGCAATGAGGCTCTGCCCTGAGTCACCCAACCGAAAAGGTCTCTGTGCACTTTTCTTTGCACTGACCTTCAAGACATTCACACACTCTGAGGATGAAGGTGTGGGTTTCAGGCTCTATCAGGCTCTAATCTATGTCAATAAGTTCCGACATCAGTCACATCTCTATATAGATTCAGACACTTTCAATCAATATACCAACTCCGTCAAACAATAATCGTCACATTACAATGCGATACCAACTGATATCTGCGAAAACATCAGGTTCCAGATGGTCCCAGCATTTTGCACAAATTGATCAAATTGTGCAAATGGAAACTAGGCTTCAATTTGCTGATAGATCACAGTGCTTCTCTTACGTTCTCTGAAAACAACCAAGTCTTGCCAGCTCCACTCTGCCATTTGGCAATGCCATCTTCACCTTCGCGTCGCTCGTCATGGATTCAAGATGATTCAAGAATTATTCAAAGGGTTCCAGTTCTCAAACGGAAATGTGTTGTGCTCCTCAGATTTACCCATGCTATACAAATACGATGACATTTCTATCATGTGCATTCATTTTCTATTGTTCTGGTTGCGGGATTGACTTCAGACTTCCTTACCGATGATATTGCCTGGGGGCCACCACAAGGTCCCTTGTCAAGTCTACCCCAAGCCTTCGACCATGGGGCCACCCTCCTGACTACATCAAGGTGTTGCACATATTGCAATGGCCCACTTTCCACCATTTTGTTGGCGTGCTTCGCAAAGCTGCAGACTTTGTCAACATTTGTCAACTGTTGGTTAGCGTGGTATTTTGGCAAACCCAACCTATGGCCCCTGAATTTTCTGTCTGACGGTAACAAGCTGACAGTCAACCCTTTCAAGTCTGAGAAGAATCCAATACCATGATTTGACACGGTAATTAAATGCGTTGCTGTCATATCTGTCATGCAAGTTCAGTCCTCAAGCGACAGTGCAACCCGTAGCACCGGCGAATCCGCGGCAAAACCACAGGTACATCTAAGCCTCGGCCCAGTTCCGAAACAACTGCCCTTGTGTCCTAGATACAACCAACGTCACCATCAAAAGATCACAAGAATCAGAACCAACTCAAAAGACTTGTGGAGGATTAGTGTTTTTTTCATGTATTTCATGTGCACCAGCAAAATCATGCTACAGCCGACTACATCCATGCCCATCAGCCGACTGATTCTTTAGGATGGATTTAACTGATCCAACCATTCCAACCCACCATCCAACCCTAACCGCCAGCGTTTTTTTTAAGAGCAACATCTTGACAGACTGAGGTCAGATCTTGCCAGAGTCAGGCATGGAGCTGCCCAGCCTATGCTAGTTGCAATGTGGAAAATGATAAACGATAGGATTTTGGGGGTAGTTACCTTATTTTGCAAGACCTAAACCTAAACACCTCAACTCCCAACACGATCTGGATGAAGTTCCACCGTGGACGCAGCTTGAGGATCACTTGTTTCATCCAGAACTTTTCACCCGAGGATGCCGAGTTCAAACTTTAGATTCACTATGGTTCACCAATGACTATCAGCCAAGTCACACAAGGCCAGCAAAGTCCGGCTTCAAGCGCTGCACCTGTCAAGGTGAGAAAAAAAAAAACAGGTTTTGTCAAATTCCACAGCTCCTGTTAGTAACACAGCAAAAAAACATGACATTGAAATCACAGCACATTGAAGTTGATCGTTGTCCAAAGTGGAGAAATCCTTGCAGTCCTTGTAGCATTGCACCAGTTTCGATAGCTATAGACAAAAGACGAATAACAAATGACAATGTTTGTCTCCGTCCACAGAACTGTACTGCAACATCAAAGAGAGTTGTGGCCTGAGCCACCATCCAAATCCCATGATATCCATGGTCCAAAGACATAATCGCATAATGTGACATAGTCTTTGTAAAACGGGACATGACAAGTGCCATCAACTGGCCCTTTGACCTTGGTATGGGAGAAATCTTCACACTGCAACCTGGCATATCTGGCGATTTTGAATGGTGCCTGTGTCGCTGCGAAGGCAACTGCACGATGTTCATGCCTTGCCTGCAAGCTTCGCTAGTCTAGTCTAGCAACAGCATCCAGCGGCTTTCCATGGGTCAAAAGTTCAAAATACAATGACCGAAATTAGTGGATGCATCCACCGCCACCAGTATCTTCCAAGCACCATTATTGCCACCGATCCACAAAATGTCTTCAACATGTTGTTTTGGCAGCAGGCTTCAGCCCAGTTCCATCCACCCCATGCCCGTCCGGTCCCCATGTCGCTTCTTGCAAGATTTAAAGTGTGTGTTTTGCCCATGTGAGTGGTTAGGACCACTACTCCAATGCTCCAACAGTCTCAAAAAATGACGAAAATAATCGAACATATACATTGGATTCAGCCGCATTCCATTTTATGCCATGCACAGAGGTTTTGCAACCATGACAAGAACGTCATGGCACCTAGTGAAACCAAAACTTTGGCATACCGCCTGATTTTCAGGCACCTTTGACTCATGGTAGAGTCCAGGTTCATGGCAGAACCTTCCATCATTGTTAATTCCTTGCCGGCCCATCGGCAGGGCCCGGCCAAAAGGAAAAGGTAGCCATGGTAGGCCAAAAAGAAACAGGTATCACCTTGTTCTTCTACGCTTGTTTCCGTCACCCCTGGGATAGGGGGGGGTGGGAGCCACAAAGCTACCCCCAACAGCATTAAATTACATGACATGCTTCATCCAAAACGTCGAGACGACACACTTGGATTCAGCCGCATTCCATTTTATGCCATGCACAGAGGTTTTGCAACCATGACAAGAACGTCATGGCACCTAGTGAAACCAAAACTTTGGCATACCGCCTGATTTTCAGGCACCTTTGACTCATGGTAGAGTCCAGGTTCATGGCAGAACCTTCCATCATTGTTAATTCCTTGCCGGCCCATCGGCAGGGCCCGGCCAAAAGGAAAAGGTAGCCATGGTAGGCCAAAAAGAAACAGGTATCACCTTGTTCTTCTACGCTTGTTTCCACGCTCCCCACCATAAGCATGGTGCTCGTTGATAAAAATCGACGAAAATTGAGCAACCTTGAGCTTGGAGGACCATGACATCCGTAAGGAAGGGAGCAACGCCAGTCCATCACATATATAGAGACGGGCAATGTTTGAATTTTTCCACCTTCCTCTGATGAGGGTACGCTCCATAAGCCCGTGCGTCTGCATTTCCAGTGTCGCACCTCCGCGCCTCAGAGAGTACGGACGGAACCCCAGCGCGGTTAACCCCAGCTGGTCAATTCCATCCCTAAACAAAGTGCGGAAGGCAGTGCCACTACCACTCCAGCAGGGCACATTGGAAAAGCCTTGCAGGTTACGAAGGTCAAGCATGGCCTGGACTGTGTCATTTGTAATGGGGTCTGACAGGCTGACACTTTCCCTGGAATTGTTTCGCACGCCACTTTTGCTGCTCGGGAGGCTGACCAAGCCTTTTTCTCTGTCGAGAATAAAGTCACAAGGCCTGATTTGGAGAATTTCTCCTGTCCGCAATAGACAGTGGAACCCCAAAAGGACCAGCGCCGCCATTACTAGGTGATCATTGGCCAGGCACCAGCCAGCCAACGCCAGGGTTATATCCTGAGTAATGGGGGGCGCGCGGCAGGGAACCTCATATTTTCTCCAAATACTGTAGAGCCTCCAGCTTTTCGAAAGCTTCTTCTTGGTGAAGGGCTCAAAGTGGTGGAGGCCGCATAATGCGTCCCCCACCAGGTAAAGGGGAGTTCCATCCTCAAACTCCTGTTGAATCCAATCGGCCACTGCTTCGTCCAATCCGATCTCGGTATCCACAGTCTCCAAGACCGGTGCCAACCGGGAAACTGCTGTATAGTATCGTTCCAAGGTGCTTGCCGTGATCCCAATATCCTCAAGATGTATATCTCTCCGAGCTTGCCGCCTATCCTGTTGACAGGCGAAGCCAGCCCACCTATGGTGCTCGGCTATCCCCATCAGTGGGGTTCTCGGAAGATTCGACGTGCAGCACCAGGAGGTACAGGTCCCACGCTAGCAAAAGAGCCGTCAACCGGCGAAGCAATGGCTTAAGCAGCCTCGCCGATGTTCTTCCCTTGGAGGTAATGGCCATGGCAACATACGAGTCAGTCAAATGAAAGATCCTTAGATGATATTCTTTACCATGTCTAATCCTCCATTCAACTGCATGGACAAGCGATCGGAGCTCCAAGCTATTTATATGATCAGGTTTCTCCCATTTACAAGCGAATACCTTCGACCAAAGCCACCAGTCAGCGTTCACAGATTGTCGGGGATAGGCTTTAGGGTTAAGAATACTACCAGAGGTTATTCGAATGTCAGATCCAGTGTGGTTTGCCCTCCTAAGTAAACAGCTATGAAGAGAAATGATGTCGACCTCCATGGTGGGGGAACCATACACCAATCTGCGTGCCAATGGAGCCACAACTGCAATTGGACAGTTAAAGCCTGGGGCTAGCCCCATGCGCATCCACAACTGGTGATAGGAAGGGACGGCCACCCAGGAGGCACACAACATAGCTGCTATATATACAAATGAGAAGCAATTGAAACTGTCACCAATGAGGCTTTTTCTGGTATCCTCATACCCTTGCCAATTGTTTTTAATGTCCCCGGCGTTCCAACAAAGTGTGGTGTGACCAAAACCCAAGCCCTGCAGCAGTTCCCTTTCACTAGCGCAACACAACCGCCACTTACTTCCCTTCCAAAACACGAATCTGTCGCCATATTGATAAGGGGGGAATCTGAATTGGTCTGCCTGCCACCTAAGCTTGGTATCGTCAGATGCCCTGTCCAATCCGGCCGGTTTCAAAGGGGGTGAACGTCTTTTAATGGA
Source organism: Cladocopium goreaui (assembly GCA_947184155.2). NCBI lineage: Eukaryota > Dinophyceae > Suessiales > Symbiodiniaceae > Cladocopium > Cladocopium goreaui. The sequence continues at coordinate 195,931 of CAMXCT020005791.1, forward strand.
TTTCATGCAGGTGGGCAATAGATTACCCTCTTCGCCCCCTGGCCAATGCCAGCCTTCTTCAATCCATTGCTCTACTGCCGGGAATTCATGCGGCATGTGGACATGTGTCCAGCGCTCTTTTTCTTCAAGCGTGACGCCCTCCATTGGGGTGGGAGTCACATTGCTCCAGCAGAATCTTGGCCGATGCAAAGGCACAGCATCAGCTGAATCCAGCTTCAGAGGTTTGGCATTGAGCACGGAGCTTATCTCCTGCTCTGCCTCGACATCCATGCTGGCTACGTTCTCTAGGGCATACTTGACCGGGAAGTTGAAGCCAAACACCTGCTTGAGCTCCTTCAGGATCCTGACCACTTCCCAGAAGAGACCAGACTGTGGATCGTCGAGGTTCAGACGTCCAAACCGGACAGAGGACAGCCCTACGCACGGAAAACCGGCCCACAGGTGTATTTCACGGACACCTGGGTAGAGGTACCGCCACTCATGCATAACCTCTCGGGTCAAGGACCTCACATCCTTCTCAAGCCGCACATGCGGCCAGCGGCGGCTAGTGACCCTGTTTGCCTCCTTGTTGATCTCGTACGCTATACAAACCGTAGGCTGTACTCCGCATAGGTCATAGCATCTGAAGGCGCATCCTATCCCATTGAACAGGCTAAGAGCCAGCACAGGAATCTCCTTGCCCTCGGCAAGACCTCGCAAGTCCGCCGCAGCAAATTCCCGGCCAGCGGGCGTCAGCGTCAGGCTCTTGCCGACAGCGCCCCCTGTTGAGCTAGCATCACTCGCTGTCGTCATTCCAGACAGCTTTGCTGAGAGGTTGGCGTGCATCAGATGAACACCACAGCAGCAGTTTAAGAGCTCTGAGCGGACTCTGGCTTCTGCTGCTTCCCCACGGTATTTTCCCGCTATGTAACCCCAGGTACCATCCAAGAAGCTCATAGTCGGTCGCCTGAATGCCATGCAGTGCACCCAACGCCCGGCAATAACCTGGACCCACTTTCGCCGAAGCTGTCTCTTTGAGATCACGGCAACGGTGCTTTGCACCAGCCGCAAGATCCTCTCTGCAGATGGCCCCAGGGTGCCAGTTTCACCATCCAAACAGGCTCCTAGTTCATTGGCTCGGGTTTCCCCAGCCACTTTCTTCTTCTCCGACGACAGGACTCCAGCCGATCGCCAGGCATCCTCCAATGCCTCATGAAACCTGAATCCATGTTCGGGCTGTTCTCCCGGCCCCAGCTTTTCCATGGCGCAGAAGTTGTCCAAATAAACATGGAACCAAGGGCGTCCCGTGGTGGCAGCTTCATCAGCCACATCTGTAAGCCATGGAGGCAGCGGAGCGCAGCGGCGGATCATGTGCGAGCGCGGGAGACGTCCCAGCTCACTCAATTTTTCAGCCAGCTCCTGCATGATGGCTACTGCCGAGGACCATCCCATGGGTATCACGGCACAACATGGCCGGAAGCGCTGTCCCGCCTGAAGTCCTATATCTTCCCCATTGAACCAGATGTTAAAGGCCATCAGTGGGTGCCACTGCACCGGTAATCGAAAAAGGTAAAAAGCTGAAACCATATCACTTTGATATAGGGCCAAACGGTGGTCAGAGTTCAAAACCAATGAAAGATATTGACAAATAGAGGGGAGGTTCTGCGTCCCACCTTGAGCCTGTTTGCAGACGCCATTGCACGGTATGAGATTCATTATAACCCGTTGGATTTCTTCCCCGGTTTCCAGGTGAGAGCCTTTTCCTACAGCGAACATGCCGTTGAGTACCTGGGACCCTCCTACTCGCATCACATGGTCATCCTCAATCCAGTGACAAATTTTTCTCTCAACCAAAAGCTTGAAAAGTTCAAGGGCTTCCCCACTCTGAATATGGACCTTTGCCTCCAACTTCACCCCCTTCCTAGGGGCTTCCAATACACTTTCGAGGGGATTCTCCAAAAACCTTCTAGATCCCAAACACAGCAAGTCAACAGTTTGTATGGAACCGCCATGAGAAGCAGGGGGTAAGGCCGGTAACACACATTTAACCCGTAGGGGTTGCATCTTGGGCACCTCTTCTCCCGTATACGTCAAGAATCGGGAAGCTAACTCTTTTTCAGCTCCCTCGAGGGATCGCTCCAAGCTAAGGTCCGGGGCCAGCACTCTTTTAATGCTAGCCCGCACTGAGTCCAATGCCGCGGCTTGAGCTGCAGTGGGCTTCCGCGGCAGAGCTGCACGGCCGTAGCCAGCAGCCGCGTTGAGGCTCATTATAGTCAAAGCTAGCCAGACCTCGTCAATTCCAAGGCACGCAAAATGCGGCCGACAAAAATCGTCCAGGCTCGAACCTTCAGCTAGAGCACAAAGTTGTGAAACGCGCTCCAGGGGCAACGGTAACAGGGGCCGACAGCGGGCTGTCAGTCCCCGGTGCATGGCATAGAATGGAGTATTCTTCCCCATTACCATAACCCTCAAGCTGGCGCTTGCCTCCACCTCCATCTCGGCTCCAGGAAAGGTCAGCAGGAGCCACAGCAAGGCTCGTCCAGCCCCTTCCATAGAAGAGGCACGGCGGCCCACCTGCCGCAACATAGCTATACCTTTCTGGAGCCCAAGAGGCAGCGGCCCGGCATCGGCCAGCCATGCGCTCAGTCCAGCATCTCCTGAATTCAGTGCATCCCCATCCAGGGGTCCTTTCACTTCTTCGGAGCTTCCTCCTGTGTCTCTTTCCAGGGGTTTGGCTCCCCCTTCTTCCCTTGCCAGTTCTGTCCTTTCCCTGCTCCTCGTCCTCCTCCTTTTGGCTTGCCTTTCTGATCCCCTTTGCGGCCCTTCTCGTTCCAACCGCCGCCTTTTCCTTTGCCATAGTTGCCACCCCCCCAGCGGCCTGTCGTGATGCCCTGCGACTTTTGGACGAGCTTCTTGTGCCGCTGGGCCTGTAGCATGGTGGCCACTGAAGCCGACTGAATCGGCTCCAGTGGATAGAGCTCGAGCTGGCTGGCCGTGGTCCAATTGCCTTCGGCCAAGGCCGTATGCACGGCCACAAACCGCCCTGCCAGCGCGTCGGCGGTTTCGGCCAAACGCCCGGCTCGCAAAAGGTCTATGGCCTGACCCAGAGCATAAAGCTCTCTCAAGAGCGGGCTCCCTGCTGGATAATAAGGCCGGATCAGTAGGGCGAAGTACGTCCCCACTTTGACCCCGCTCGTCAGCCCTGGACGGGCACCTTCTGCTTCTAGCAGAGAGCCTCGGTCCAACTGATCCTGAGCGTGCTTGATGAGCATTTCCATGACACTCCCCGGCGACCTGGTGGCCCGGCGCCGGAGAGGGGGCTCGTAACTGAGCTCCGAGCCCTCCTCGCTGTCGTCCATGCTCTTGTGTCCACCTCCTGAGGAGGAGCTGCTGCTGTAATCGCTCTCGTCGGGGTCTTCGGATCCGTCTGGGTCCGGCTTGACCTGGTAGCCCCCTCCCAGGGAGGGTTCCCTTTCTCCACGACGGCTGCGCCTCTTCTTTTTCCGGCTGCGGCGCTTCTTTGAGGACTCGCCGGTCAGTAACCTGGCCAATCGTTTCAAGGGATCCTTCTTCTCGCTCTTCTTCTTGTCTCGCGCTCGTTTTGCCTCCCTCTCTGAACTCTGCACGGCCTGAGCCAGCAGAAGGGAGGTGCTGTCGTTCCTCTTCCCCAAGTCCTTCTTCCATTTCTTCACCCCGCCGGCGCTTGTATCCGCCGACAGGTCTAAGGCCATCATACTCTGTTGACCAGGTTTCAGGGAGGTTCCAGCGATCATTGGAGACTTGGCCGGAACAAGTGATGAATCTCCTGCTTCGGGTCCACCACTCAAGCCCGCGGCGCGCCTGCGTCGCTTCGTCGCCGGAGGGTCCCCCATGATGCGCTCCCGGGTCTCCTTGAGAATGCTGCGCAACTGGGCACGGTCGACTCCGGCCCCGGGGGATCCCTCGGGCGTCTCCTCTTCTTCCCCAGAGGGCACGTCGATGACAGCCCGTCCAGGCTTGTCGCCACCGCCCGTACGGCTTCGACGAGCCGGGGCAGCCGGGCGAACAGTTTCTCCTCTCCTGGGCTTCTTGGCGGCATCGCCTGGCTTGGCTTTCGCCTTCGTGCGGCGCGGCTGCCCAGCCTTGATGGCAGCGGCAAGCAGCTTGCGTCCCGCGTCTGTGAGATACTCCGCACTGAAGTTTGCCGCTGTCCAGCATCGGACCTTGGTAGCATGCAGGAGGCTGGTGTCGTGGGCCAGTGCGCAGGGCTCGTCCTGGCAAAGGTGAATCTTTCCCTCTCGCAGAATCACCTGCGCTTCGCTCAGAATTGAAGCGCTTTCGGCCCCTAACAGTTCGCCACCTACCAAAGCGCCTCCATGAACGGAGACTCCCATGCTGGTGATCAACACCGCAAACCATTCGTCGGTCCCAAACCCGACGGAGCTGCCAGCAACTCCAACTTCCAAAACTGACCCTTGTGGAAGGGTCATAGCATCCCATCCGTCCGTGCCTTCCACAACCTCGGCACCCTCGGCCACTCCCAATATGTCGGCGGGAGTAAGAATTGTGACTTGCTTCTTTGGCGCCATTGCTCCTCTTAAGGGTCAAGGGGCGCACGATCCCAGAAGGAATCCGGCTGGCGGTGATGAAACCGCTTGAAGGGGTCCTGATTGGCCCTCCAGAGGCGCGGGTGCTTCGCCCCTGCGCGATGCTTTCTTTTGCGCTTCCCTTCTCCTCGTTGTCCGTGTTCACGATGCTCGTGCCCACGCTCTGTTCCTCTCCGTCGTCGGCTTCTCGACCTTTCACGGCGGTCACGGTCACGCCTTGACGACCGGTGTTCTCTGTCACTCCTGTCCCTATGGCCAGCACGATCTGAATCAGCTGGAGGGGCTGAGGCCTGACGCTCGCTGTCACGGCGCCTAGGCAACTCAGTCCGGTCGTCTTTGCTTGGAGCGGCCTTTGGGGCCGCTTTCAGGCCAGTATCCTCGTCCAGCTCACCTTCCTCTTCGTCTTCCTCCTCGGTGTACTCGTACTCAGAGGCCTCACCAGGGGGCTCGGCTTTGACCGAAGGAGGTCTCTCACTCCCGCGTGCCTCAGCTGCCGGCGCCTGGGGAGGTTCAGGGGCAACGGCCTCTGTAGCCGGCCCCTCACGCTGACTCGCAGAGGATGCACGACCACGCTCAGCACCCTTCCGCGGGCTGGCGGCACGGCCCTTGCCAGCCCCAGCGATGCCCAGGCGGCGGAGGGCCCGGATCTGCCGCACGGCACTGACACAGATGTCGTTGGCCAGCAGCCGAGATCCCGGGGCCCCCCACGCCGATCTGAGCTCCCCAGTTAGCGCCTCAACAGCCGAGCACGCCAAGCACCAAGAGTCGCCTAGGTGAGGCTCGCCCTGGTTGCACTTATTGCAGCGCAGCATCCAGGGCCCACTTGAGCCACAAAGCTACCCCCAACAGCATTAAATTACATGACATGCTTCATCCAAAACGTCGAGACGACACACTCCTATGGAATCCATGGCGGTGCACCAACTCATTCCGACAATCAATGACTTGTCCCAATCAATGGAAAAATATATCGAACAAAGTTGAACAAAGTGTAGGAACAGAATCAGCAGCTCTCCTTTCCGGTAACCTGACCTCCTCATCTTCCACTAGTGGCAGCAAGACCAGAACAGCATCATCCGCCAGGTGTTGGCGCACCTGGACCGAAATCCCTGCCAGGACAGCTGCCTGGTAATCCTCATTAATCCTAACGATTCGTCGAACAGTTCATCTTCATTGAAGCACTGAGCAATACTGAGCACTGGCCAATGGCATCCCAATGGCAAGGAATATAGTGACTATAGTGGAATAGGTTGGAACAGGATGGAACTGGAACAGGTCAATGAATGTGCTATGGAACACTTTGCCACACAGTCAGCCCAAATCTGGCCTGCTGTCGAAGCGAGTCCCACATACCCTCATAGGACGCCTGGCATGTCAGCAATTGATTCTTGGACATCCTCTGCTAGCTGGAAAGCACAAACATATACAAAAATCATTTCCAGCAGGACATAGTGGGATCTGAAGTTAACATGGCGACAGTCTCACCATTCGATTGTATGAAATCATATAAAATCAGAAGGTTGGTGAACCCCAGTAACTATGTAATGCCCTTAGCACCAACGCTTTTGCAGCGCGTCCTTGTCCTCATCTGGAAGATCTGTGTACCAGCTCGACAAACCCAGCACCACCTAGCGGAATATCTTCATCTTCAAGGAATTTCAAGGAGCTGTTTGCAGCTGAAGCAGAGTCATCCAGTTATCATCCAGTTATCTTTGTTTAACAAAGCATGGGGGTGTATACTTGCCCACCTACCCCTGAGGACATGGTCAGTCTGAATGGCGATCGAAAGATTAGCAGAATGACTACGAATCATGTGATGTCGCTTGGTGGTTGAGCAGCAGGTCGTTGAAACAAGATGCATGAGTTTAGGACATTAACAGCTGACCCGTTCATGTTAAACATGTTAAACATCCCTCAGAAACCATGGTTTAGTAGGGCATGAAACATGATGAAACCACATCTTTGGGATCTTGGATCATTCATAATTAGGTTTGTTTCATATTAGGATGGGATCATTATCCATCTGTCCATCTTTGGGGTTGTCACCTGCCGAAGCCCCAACGGAAGTACGCTAAACCTCTGGATTCTTGTGGCCTTGAATCACCTGCACGCTGGCTAGTTAAGGTGCCACTCCCAAATTTGGGGTGGCAGAGGATCTGCCAAAAGCCAAACTGCAGTCGTTTCATGCTGCAGCATTGTTCCCAAGCACCACTAGCATTGCACCCTTTGAGAGCAACACCTGCGTGGATTCATGAGGGTAGTTGCCAACCCTCAACCTTGAAATGAACATTGCGACCCTATGTCGAATCACCTTAATCAAAGAGCTTTGAAAGCAAGGAACAAGGTCCGTCTGTTTGTTCATTCCGACCCCTAAAAATCTCGGAGAATCAATGGCACACATCCTCCAATCTGTCGGGTGCCTCCTTTGCTGTCTCTAAGATGCTGCCGAGGAAGTCCTGAAAGCCAAAGGAAGAGCAGGGCAAGCCCCAGCGATGGAGCCAGGTTCGGCAGTGGGCCCCGCTTCTCAGTACTGGATCAATTGGATTCAAGTGGCATTCCTGAATACCTCTGCTCTACATCTTTCGCCAAACATGTTGCACAATGCAATTTTTTGACGGCCTCTCTAAAATCCTATTGCATGGACGGTCTCATATTAAGTTGGGTCACGCCAACATTTTATGATTATGAGTCAATTTTGAGTACACTCCGAAATAGGCGGGTAGATCAGTCAGCTTCGCAACCCGTTGTAAGTGCCAACGGACAAAGAATCGCAAAAGACTGGCCATGCTGGGCCATGCTGAGCTGCCGGCTGCGAACTCTTTGCGTCGTTGCAGAAGAGCAGCAGCATCCTACAGCATAGGGCTGATACAATGACGGAGTAAACTTCCACTTGGAAGACTCATCTTTGGGGTCTCTAGGCACCATCAAAAATGATTAAAATGAAGCAAGCACTTGTACAGAATCAGAAGCCACAAATTTATTTTCCTGTACATGACCAACAGTAATGAAGGCCAGTGCTTTATCCCTTCTGGATGGGCTATCGTCTTACACGACCTGTTGTTGCGAAGGGCTTGTAAAGACCACTGTAATTAGGCAACTGTTGAGTGCGATTGAGTGCGTGAGGGAGGGGTCAAGTGGGTACCCCTGGAGACTAATAAAAATGCATGGCTTAGTATCGAAAACAAACTAAGACCCGAAAAGATATGGTCAAATATGTACATAAAATATGTAGAGATGGTGCCGATGGTGGAGCAGCCAGGGTATCCTCATCTTCTTTGCCGGCACCAAGATCCTGCTGCTGGTGGCTTCCAAACTGCCAACTTAAGGGCAAATTCACGATATTTCACGATGAATTTCACGATGAATTTCAAGATGAATTTCACGATGAACATCGATGAACAAACTGGGTTCCAAAATGTTCCAAATCTTCTGGACCCGGAGGTTTGCTTCCGTGCACGACGTCTCATCTTGGGGTTCTAGCCTGATGAGAGCGAACTTGTTGGTCTCCGCATGTCAAGCCCAGATCCAAATCGGTGATCGCTCAAATCACAAGAAAACCGGAACCAAGGGGACTGGAGATTTCTCCAATGTGCAGTCCGGAGCCAGGGCAACCCTTTGCCAAACCTGTCCTTGAGAGGATCCAGAGATACCCCAACATCTCGCACTGAGATTCGATCACCTACAAGATCCCACGCAGCCCACGAAGAACCAAGGAAGATATCTAACCTAACTCCCCCGAGCTCTATGTCAACCCTGTGTACCATCCTTCCATCACATGGACGCAACACAAATTCAAATACATTCAAATACATTCAAATACATTCAAATACATTCAAATACATTCAAATGCTGTATATAGTTACTACATAATGCGTGTTCTACAATAATATATTGTACTTATGTATGATGTGGATTTGGCAACGTTGCAACTTTGCTAGCAATGTTCGCAGCTCAGGGAGAAAGACTGCAAGAACTTGGAGTGTTTTCTGTCTGCAAGAATTTAGAATGAATGCCACTTGGTCAATATGCATTGTTGAATTTCTTGATGAAGAGCTGATTCGCATCTGTCTGAAACTCACGTTCAGGGACCGAATATCTTCACGGTATTTTATTGTATTTCCTGTTGCAACTGCAACTCGCCCCAAGTCTCTCAGTACGTGTCCAGCAACTCATCAGAAGCAGCGGCGCAGCTCCCGCGCCACCAATGTCATGCTATTTCATGCCGTGCCTTTATCTTGAAGAAGCACCACTCGGGTCTGCCCTGCAGTGACAAACCATGTGCAGGAAATCCATCGAATTCCATCGAACTTAGCTTCTGAGCCCCAGCCTTCCATAGCCTCTATGTACACAACAGGTGATCGTGGTACAGCAGTAACTTCCTTGCGTGGAGCAACACGGAACAACCATTAGAATTTGAACCGCTGTGCACAATTTGGTCACTGTATTCACAATTGCGTCCATATTCAATTCTCCTCAATACGGCTGCTCAGCATCAATTACAATATTCCACGTGATACCAGGTGCACCACCTTTCACATTCAAACTTCAATCATACTTCAATCCAATCCGAGGCGCTACAACTTTCTCCACCGGAACCGTCACCGAAGCGGCTGGCATTTCTGCTGACGCTGCCGCTGCATCGCTGGCAGGGGCTGTGGCATCTGCAGCTCCGGCATCTGCAGATGGTTCAGCGGGAGCATCAGCCGCTGGCGCATCAGCCACTGGTGCATCCGCCGCAGCATCGGCTGCCGGCACATCAGCAGCCGGAGCATCGGCTGCCGGCGCATCTGCGGCTGGAGCGTCGGCTGCTGGAGCATCTTCCCCTCCTGGCGCCTGGAGGCTTAAACCCAAAGCAGAAATCACAAAGCTGGGTTGTCAGTGAACTCAAATTCAGCTTTCCGAGCCTCTGGGGCAGCCCCCTCAGCGTCAGCCTGTGGAAGAGAACTTGGAACAACCTTGCCTTGTTGTGTAGATTTGGATACATAATAATGATAGCAATAATATAATACAATATAATATAATATAATGATAATGTAATATAATATAATATAATACAATACAATACAATAAACTATAATATAATACAATACAATACAATATGATATAATATAATATAATACAATGATATTTGAATATATTTGATTCAATGGTCTTTGACCATATTTGAATATATTTGATGGTGAAAACTCAGATGATCTCGGATATGCGGTGGGAACAAATAGGAATAGCAAAACACGACCCTAAATCGTCATGATTACATATGCACACCACGACCTGCATAGACATCCCTGATGTGCAGTTTCTTTGAACATGCCAGGATGACCATGGATCAGCTCAAGTGCAAATGGCTTCCGCTCATGAGCAAAGCCCCCACCCCAGCGTCTTTGTCGTTGGGCAATTCTCAATTCTTTTGGCAAGATTGTTTGAACATCTTTGAAGTTTTCAAAAAAAGGGAATCAGAGTGCAACTGCCTGCCCTGATTTTGGCACGTTCTTTTCCTGTTCTCTGCCCTTACCACCTCTCAGGTGCACGGCTGCCACTGGCTCGTCTGGGCCGAAAAGACATCATGATGAAGCTTCGGAGTCTGGATCAGCACATTCACGCTCAAATCCTGCAATATGGCTGTGGTAAACCAGTGTAAACCTGATTAAACCTGGCCAGACTCAAACTGCCTTATAAATGTGGTGGTTGGATGTGCTCGGGTTCTGTTAAACACCTTCAGATGCGATAGGACCAAAGGAGCTCGTACAAGAATCCGGATGTTTGGAGGCGCATTTCCAGTTACAGTTGAACTGTGACATGTCATCAATGGGGGCACAGTCATCCATTTTCCTTTCCAAAGACACTATGCACAGCTTCACCACAGCTCCGGATATGTGGCATGTGAGCAGCCAGTCCAGGTTTGGACCATTCATTTGTCACTGCCCAGGTGTGAAACGTTGAGCACCACTTCCGTGACACGGCCCCAATCATCGATTCTCATCGATTCTCCATGTGCAACTCGATCAGAGCTAGAAGGCCTCGGCAGCCGCGCTCCCTGAGAAAGATGTGTGTTTGGCTTCAAGAGCTTCGTTGTGCTCCAACCAGCACCCACGCTTATCCCACGCTTTTTTGCGACTTATTGTATCAAATCGATGTGACTGCAAGCGCCACGTAATCTACAAGCAGGTTTTGCCCGCCGCGGAGTCTTCCCGTCTCACTCAGACTCCAACATCCTCTCCAACTCCCTGCAGCCACAACGTGAGTACCGTTAGCCCACCAGGTCAGAGGATGAACAGGGCAGCACAACTGTCTACTTGGGGATGGGTCAAAACCCTGTACCCCTGGTTAACATCAAAATAGCTGGTAAATGAATGTTCATCCCACTAAAAATGGTATCTATAGGTATTGACCCATACCCTACTATTCTTTAGTATTGTCTACTGATAAATGAATCTTCCCTTTTCAAAGGGGAAGCGTCTCAAGGAACTTCATTCGGAATACTACGGGCTTGCAGATGCCAACATGCGATGGCCGCAACCTGTTGACTTCACAAGTCTTGGACAGATCCAAAGCAGTAGAATTGCAAGCACGACCTGAAAATAATTACAGTAGTTGTCATGATGTGGCTATGGATGAAGACCCCAACAGCGCTAGATGGATGTTGATCCCAACAAAACATATAGAAATGGTTGGTGACTTGTGATACACCCACTACAGATCATTACAGCATATCCCATCCCTATGGCCCGGCGACAAATCCCTGAAATCCCTGGCCTAGCGACCGCCTCCTCGTCATTGCTCCACTCGCTCACTCGGTTGGCAACCTGTGGAATCAGCTATGGAAGCCATGGCCCATTTAGTTCGATGATTTACCTAGTGAAGATGGTGGTTTTCCATAGCTAGGTATATGACAAATAACTAGAGGGTAAATGGACATGCTATTAGACTTCAAACAGGTGAAAACACCATCCATTCTCAGGTGTCCGGGCCCTGTGCAGGCATTGTGCAAGTTGCTAAAGAAGAGTTGAGTAAAGTATCGTCTAGTAAGTAGGGTGTGGAAAAGAACACATCATCCAAACAGCGGTAACAAATGGCCACTCTAGGGGAAGGTAGATCTTGTGTGACAAAAACCAGAAACAGTATCAAAAGAATACTAAAAATAAGATCAAAGTTCAATCAAAATCGAATCAAAATAAATCATATAATCATATACAACTAAAATCAACTAAATATCACATGGATCACAATCACCTCTACTCTTGGGTGTACCAACCATCTCCTTCGCGATAAGTGCCTTCTTCAGCTCATCCCTGGCATTTTGCACTGCAACACCCTCACCAGCCAAGGTCAACCTCAGTCCGTTGGCTGCAGTGGAAAGGTGGATCATAGATAACTAATTAGTTGAGGTGATTCCGTACCATGAGCCAACAAGACCAACCGAATCTGGCTCATGGCCCATGGCACTCAGCATGGGAACCAAATGCCAGCAAGAATCATTTCGATGTCGTTGAAGTTGTCCCCGAAAGCCACCAACTCATCCTGAGACCGCAGCTCCATCATGAGAATGGGGGCAACAAGCAGCAGCTTTCAGCCATCATGATTCTTTAATCTTCTTGGTGAAATTGTCATATTTGAAATTCCCAATCAGCAAGCCAAACATCGACCAATGAAGCTTCATGATATGCTATCCATATCCATCACCATTTGGACAAATATTCAACGGCAAGCATCCACCCGAAGGCCCAAATGATCATTGCAAAGTCGCTGCAACATGTCACCTCTCCGTCGCAGCGCTGTCGTGGGCTGTTGGCCCGCAGGAAAGATTGGCACAGCACGGCTGTGCAGTAAGAAACTTGTTCTATTTGGACGTGTCCCAAAATGGGAGTACCCACAAATCATCCAAAAGTAGATGATTTTAGCATTGAAAGCCATGGCTTTGGGGATCCCCCATTTTAAGAACCTTCCCATTTCTGATCATTTCTGTCCAGTTGATGATCCGATGGTCAAACCGCCAACTCAATGGATCATGGGAACTCCGCAAGTAGCAATACTTGAATTTCAGCCCAGCCGCCCACCTTTGTTCACATCAGCTGCTATAAACCTTGGAATCCGTTCACTGAGCTTCGATTGGCAGCAAGGCCGTCATTTTTCCTTGACAACCTGCATATACAGTACTCCAACAATGCATTGAACTGTGCTGAATGCATGATACCTGTACATCTACATACATCTACTCTTTGCCGACCTTTGCTTTGGTTTATCCAGGAGTAGATACCCACAGCATCCAAGGTGCTCGATGTGCATCTCGGCTGCCACCACATGTGCCGCGCCAGGAGGAAGCATTGCACGTGCCTTTAAAGGACTGGACCGAGAAACCGAGAGCGGTCACATCTCAGCTGGGAATCTGGTGTTTCGTTCTGTCTAGTCCCAAAAAAACAGCCAATACAGTCAATACAGTCATCATCCCAGATTTTGGATGATTTGGGGATGGAAAAGATTGGAAAAGCAATGAACATAATGAACCAAAATTGCAATATTATCTGAAAAGATCTGAAAAGAAGCATTCCAATCATTGGACTTTTGGTGACCTTTGAACTCTTTCTTTCAACACTGGGCAAATGATGTGATTTCCAAGGAAATTTGGGTAATGAAACACATTCAATACTCAATACACATTCATCCAATCGGGAAATCGTATGAAATCATCATGGGAAAGCAAGTACTGCTGAAACATGCTTGGGTTTGCTATGGTTTGCTACTATGAATGTTTGGGTGGACATGCGGATGTTACTTGGGCATTCTTTTGGCCAATGCCAACTCCTTTCTCCCCGTGCTGTTGCTTCGGCTTCGGCTAACCCTGTCCAACGTCCAGAGCTGCTCCCACCTTAGTGGCCTGCTGGGCAGGCTCTTCAGCAAGGGCGGTGATCTTGAGTGGAAGCTCCACATCTAACAGTTCTCCGATGCTTGCAGAGTCCAGCCGTTCCTTCCAGGGCACCAAAAACACATGACAGGGCCATCGATGCTGGTGGCAAATGTTTGATTATTTTTGGGGGGAAACTATGGGAAACATTGTTTACACATGGCAGGCCGCAGTGCTTTAGGAATGATTCCTGCTCAAGGCCCTCCATCTCTTCGAACGTCCGTAGCCACTCTTCCTGCAGTTCAGTCTTCCTGAGCTACATTCTTCACGCATCAAGACACGCAAATCACTGATGCCACCAACAAGGATCCGGTCAGTTGTGTGAAGCAATGTCGCCCCTTGCTGCTGAGCGGCGGAACCACAGATGTGCCACGAGACAAACAATAACTTGCGCACCAACCGCGATCATCACACATTTGGATGATCCCTGGGCTCATCTGGGCTCAGGGCTATCAATTTGACAGGTTTTTTTGGCGTTGTAGTGGAATCTGTGGAGTCCACTGGCACTTTGGAATCCAACCCTCTTAGGAAAGCTATATTCCCAGCCACAGCTGCAGATCCCAATAAATCATGCCAAGGCTCTCTCAGCAGCGGAGCGACTCAGACCTGCCATATTCAAGCCCATGTCTCGTGATCAAGAACGGAGATGGTACAAACCACTCTGCCACAGCACCCCCAAATGGGTGTGTCTGAAAATGGTGTACCATGGTATACCCCATATTCCCGCCAAATGGATCCTTAAATGGTAGTTTTAGTATGTTTTAGTGGCGTTGGATTTGGGATGATTTGGGGCTTTGCCAACATGTTCAAACCCAAAATCTCATCTCCAGCCCAGGCACCTCGCGAGAGCAACAAATGTGGCGCTGCTTGCGGATCCAGCAGTGCTGCCTCGGCTGAGGGGACGGCGGTTGAGAGATTTGGTATTGGTCAAAAGTGTGGCCTCCCTAAAAATAGGTCAAGGTCATTGCCGAAATGATCAAAATCGGCGGCCCCGTGGCCCTTCAATTTTGACCCGAAATTTATTTTTCTTCTCAAGTTATGTGACTCTGTGCACCTTTGTGATTGTCCAGTGCAATGATTAAGAGGGAAGCCACCTCAGCATGGTTTGGTCTCAGTTTCAGTAGTCGCAAAATCAGAATGGCCCACTGCCCACAGGTGTGGCATGCACCTCAAGATCTTTGGAATCACTTTTTTTTAATTCTTGATCAGTTAGTTCTCATGTTCATTGCTTGAATTGTTCTGAGGCAGTAGCAGCTATGAGAAATATGTATATATATAATATATATAATTATATATATAATATATAATTATATATATAATATATATATATATTATGTTTGTATACGGTATACGGAGGTATGTCAAAGCAATCGGCTTTCCAACGTACTTATTCAATTCGCAAGGTCTGCGACGCTCTTTGAGCTTGAATCTCACCTTGAATCAGTGCTAAGACATCACATTCAAACCTCACCCAGCTATTGGGGATGCCACGGGATATCGTTTCCACCCACCATCCAAAGGCACCGAATCCCCAGCATGTTTTCCAAGGCGCACAAGCTCCATTGAAGCACACTGTTGGCACAGGTCGCTGCAGGTTCAGCTCCGTGATATAGGGCTGGCATCGTGGGGCTGCGAAAACACTTTATACACCAAATGTTCTGTCCTAGTTTATGGATGTTTATAGTATAGTTTGTGTTTGGACTGGGGGATATCAGAAATTTCCTTTCACATGTTTCACGCTTCACATTGGTCTGACATGTTCTTATCTCTGAGAACTTCGCAAGTTGAGTGAAGCTTCCGTCCTGCACTGACAGCAACGGCCTGCCAGTGGCCAGAATCACTTGGACCTGGGCGGAACATGGCGGAACCAGCTGCGATTTGGTCATTGTTTCACTGCTACATACTGCTACGGTGAGTGGGGAATTGTATGGAATTGTTTCATATTGTTTCATTATGTCCAACTGCTCAATTGTTTCACTGCTCCGAGGCTATCCAAACCACAAGGCGCGTTGATGCCGTTTCACTGCGATCCCGGCCACCCATGGTTTGCGGGGTTACCAAATGTCAAAAGATGTCAAAAGTAGGCTTGTTGTGAGGGTCAACAGAACAACTCCGAAATGATGTCGCTGAAATTTCCGATGAGTTGCTCCTGCTTGTTCCTTAGCCATGTAGCGCTGCAGTGAGGTTCTACCGCTGCACTGTGGTTGTTCTGCAAAGTGGAAGGAAACAAATGTTGAGATACGGGTGAACATGGACTGTTGGTCGAGTGATTGCAGCACATCATGCGAACATCCCATGACCTTGGCATCCTTGGCCTACGCCGACCTCTGAAGGACTTCCTAGAAAACTGTGCGTGAATCTGTGCAACCCATGCTCGTGTCGTTTCAAACGCATCCTGGTGATGCAAACAGCAATGGATGAGTCAGACATCCCTCCAAGACTGACATCCCTTTTCATTGCCAAGCATCCACCTGCCGTATGGCCGCCAGTGTCCGTGGTGTCAAGGTATGACTGCTAGTGAGGGTGGTGCGATCCAAATCCAGCGCCACAGCACGCCATTTGCCCAGCCCGTGTTTCATCACTCCAAGAAATCCTCGAGAAATTGCAGTGATGATCAATATCAACGGCTAGGTATCTCGCAAATGACATGGTGGTAATTCTCTTGAAGGGCCGTTGAGGATGAGGATACTTTTGTGTTTCAAAAACCCTGGTGAATTTAGTTTCAGAATCATTTGTTCAATTATGTTTATCCTCTTTGGAAGTGAACTGTACCCAAAGACAAAAGTCCTAGAGGGGATGCAAGGAGTCTCTGTTCTCAGTCTGCACTCTTGTTTCAGCGAAGGCCTTGAGTTGTTAGAGTTTCTACCATGTCACCCTAACCGTGGAATCCGCTTCGGCTCAAGCTGCAGCTTCGAACCAAAGGCCGGCCGGACAACGTGGTCACCGTGGTCACCGTGGTCACCGTGGTCACCGTGGGTGCCGGAAAAATCACTGATGGCCTCCAACAAAGGATCCAACAAGTTCTGGGAGCGTCACCCTCTCCCTGGATGATGGATTATACCTGGCAAGCAAAGGCCAAAGGCAGTTTTGGCACTTTGTACCATCTCATACTGAAGAATACGAGAGACATATGTTGCTGCGCGGACACCTCTTGGAATGTATCCGACAAAACATTCTATCCCTTGACCGCACCTGACTGGTCAGTGTCAACACATTCAAGACCTGTCACAATCCTGAAATCCATCGGCATTGACTAGATTTATCAATTTAATCAATCCCGACCTTCCATACAGTGCCATACAGATCATACAGGCTGATTGGTTTCATCCAATCGACGCCATGCCCCCCATCTTTTCCCGCAGGAATTCACACTGTACACTGTCATGGGCTGTAAGTATCTTTTCAGACGTGGGAGTGGCCGAAAGAAAGGTTCACGTCCCACCCGCTGTCTCAGATGATCAAACGCACGGTTTGAAGCCAATTCCTCCTGTTGGCAAATCAGATTTCAGATTTGCGTGATTCGGCTATGCTGCCAATTTCTCGCTGACCACTCATGGGTCTTGCTGAAGTGCAGCTTGCACTGCTGCTACCTCAACATGGTCTTCCACATTCAACAGCACAGGCTGACTGGATCCTGGAATCGCAAGCTGCCTCCGGCGACACCGCTGGCAGCCTTGACGGACGTTGCGACGCGTGCAGGGTAGCATGCAAATCGTGCAAGAAGCACATCCTCCGAGCAGCACCACAAGAAGAGTCGCCAAGGTCACGTTCCCTTGAGGTCCTGAAGGCAATGCGATGCAACGGGTGGACAAGCTGGTGAGCCAGTCCTGACTAAAGTTTGATTCCAAGATTTGAGGGGTTTAGGTTGAGTTGCACGAGTTGTACAAATTACTGATGCTGCAAATTCATGTTGCTGCAGTATGTTTCATCCAATCTAGTTGCTTGTGTTCTTGTTTCATGGAGTGGTTCTACCTGGAAGTCTGGATACAGTAGTGTTTTTTGCAAACATTGCGATACAAATCATGTGAACGTAAAGGACATTTCCTGTACACTTGGCAGCTGTTGGCAGCCACCTGCATCTACAGAAACAAGCTCTGTGTCCTGGCTGACAATCTCCGCAGGGAGGAGGTGTTGGCGATCCTGATCTGGGCCAACACTTCTTGCTGGTCTTAGAAAAGACCCCATGGTTGGTGCAGCTGCACATGCCATCGATCCAGTCGCAGCCATAGCCCCTGGCGAACCAGAGACAATTGTCCCTGTCATAGGCCTTTCCTTTGTTGCTGACGCAGGTACTCTCCGTTGGTGCAGCCGTGGAAGTTGCTGGCTGCAGCGTTGTGGTTGTCGTGGTGTCAGGGTCACTTGGTGGGTAGCAGGTGTGCGTCGTTTTGGCGTAGTATCCACCATTCGAGCACACGCAAGCTCCACCACGCCACTCACATCCAAAGTCTGCGGCCACTTCCTTGCAATAGTAAGAATCGTACGCACGGCCACTGTTGCTTCTACAAATGCTGTCATTTTCAGCAGAGAACACCATCCTCGTGGTCGTGGTTGTTGTGCTAGGCTCTGTCTCGGGAGGCCAACACTTGTGACTCCTTTTGGAGTACGTGCCGCCATTGGCACAAACACAGGAACTGTTGGCCCAAATGCACCCGTAGGTCTTTGCTACTTTGCTGCAGTCTTCCTGGCTGTAGGCCCGCCCTCGATTCGATACACACTGGCTGGCATTTCTGGACAAATCCAAGGCTAAGGCCCTGCCAACCTGCGCACCAAGGAAGGATGCAATCAGCCACATCATTGCTCAACAATCAATCTTTTAAAACTGCACTAGATCACACTAGATTCACTAGATCCTTGATCCAGAATGGAACAACAGCGCGACAACGAAGACTTGTTGATGGCTGTCTTTGCCAGGGCAATCGTTGCAAGATGCAAAGCTGGCAAAGTTGTTTGTTGCAAACATCAAAGTTCATGGTGTCGGTAGAATTCTTCAAGCAGCAAGCCCTTTAGTCAGCCTTGAGCTCGTTCTGCAGCTGAATCAGCCTGTCGGTCTGTCGGTGGAGAAATCTCGCCACTGAAAATTGGTGAACACTGTACTGCACAAAATGTCCTACTGATTTCTTGTGCAATAAGTAGATTGCTGGTGAACAGAGTATGCAGCCGGCTTGCGGAAACTCCAACCGCCGCTTCAAGAAAATATTCCGGCTGTTGCCTTGAAACATTAAATTATATCAGGTGCATGCATGACTGTATATGCACTAGAGGCCCTGCCAAAAAATGCCAAAAATATCAGATTCTATGAGTATCTGTGTAGTGTCTCGTCGACACGAGTGGAGTGTGCTAAATGAAAACCCTTCAAAAACGCATTCCGAAACTATCCCAAACTTACCTCAAGTCACTGAGCATGTCCAAGGGTCCCATCATCTTCACCAGGTTCGGGCTGAAACCTACACGCTGCAGCGGCGAGGCGCACAAGTGTTCTCCAGGTGGGACCTGATCTAATGTCGAAGGAACGTGAAAACCACACGGTCTCACTGATCATGGTAACCCTGGTATACACGAAATCATCGAAATCATATGTACAGTATATGTACTACAATGAATGTACAACGAGCTTCTACATCTACACTGCTCATTCTCTAACCATATGTTCGAGCCTGTGGAATTCAACCCACGCATCTGTGAGACATTTTTCGTCGTTTTTCCCAGGTCAGCTGAACTGCCCACTGGCACTGCTGATTAACAGGGTCGTCGTTGTAGATGACTTCCACAGAGAAAGTGAGTTGCCGAATCACGGAATATACGGAATCAAAAGGCTTGAAATTGTGCACTGTATACTCTATACCGAGTTTGCCTTGCAATGCCTTGCGGTTTTGAATCCATTTTGTCATATTTTGCCTGGTTGTGAAGTGATCGGGCCGAGCCTGTCTTGATGCCTTTCCAATCAATAGGCAGAGGTTGTCAATGTGACAACTCCACGTGCCATTCCTGGGAGAACAAATGATAACAAATGTGGCGTTCCAAGAGCAAATGGTCAGCCCCAACTGCCCGCCAAAGCTTTCATGAGGGGAGTAGAGCCGAACAAAGTTTCAATGACCTAAACATGGCCGGGCATCAAGCCTACCCATCACCTTGTGCTGGCAACAGAAACTGCAATTCTCCAAGATCTGAATCTTATCCATCTCTCAGTGATCGTTTGCACCGCAACTTGATCTCCAGAGTTTTGCAAGTCTTTCGCCACTTGCACCAGTTGTCTTCACAGTTCACGTCCACTTCGCGTGGAAGCTTGGCACGTTTCCTCCATCCGAAGTCCTCGGCGGCGAAGCAAATCTCATGTTCCGAGGTCCAAATCTCGCAGCGTTGGACCATCTCCGATGTCTCCGCGGCCCAGGCTGTGGGGAAACGAAGCGCAATGCTCACCGCATCTTGGAAGGACGAGATATGAAGTGAGGGCTCGTTCCAATCGATGGCATAGATCCTCAGGCTGGGCACCCTTGGCCGCACCATGAGTATCTACACATATCTAGATGTGCAACAAAAAACTGGTTGAAATATATTGAATTAGCATGAATTAACATGAGTTAATTACTTCAGGTACCACAGGTATGCCATAACTTACAGCCATCGAAGACTATTTGGATTGCCTATTTGAAAGATTGCTGTGGCCCCAATCGCCAGCATCCCCCAGCCACCTGTGGTGCAGCTGTGCATCCCAATGGTCGTTTCACTTTGATGTCTGGCGAGGACGTGGAAGGTGAAGCCCTGCTGGAGAGCTTCTTGAAGGAACTCGTTCATAGCTGGCCTCGCAGCGAGGCTGACATCTTTTGACCATGGATTGACCATGGAGAATTGGACAACAGCCTGGGATGACTTTCTCCTTCTGCTCCCAAACTGTACACATCTTTGCCCCATTGAGTTGTTTTAGTTATATACTACATGCTACAAAACCCGTCCGAGCGCTGCTACCATGAAGTAGTTTCTGAGCTCCAAGCTCTAAGTCGTCATGTGCCACCAACAACCTGCCAGCTGACGCACCAATTTACTGAGACATCCTGTCTTTTTTCTTTGGAGATCTTTGGAGTTGTAGACTGTCAAGATCTAATATTGAAAAGCCATGCAGAGAAGTCACCCATCTGTGACTCTCGGCCGCCTTGTCCGTTTGGGGCTTCGCCTCTCAGCAAAGCATTTCAGCAGGGCAGTTGGCAGCAACCGCTCGGACAGCAATAGGAGCCGCCTGAGAGGGAAAGCATCTGGCAAAGAAAACAGGAACGGCCCACGCGTGGTTTGACTGACGTGTCCCTATAGCTTTCCAAATCTGCTAGTATCAGTATCAACCTCATAAAGCATAGCATAAAATGTCTCATGCAATGTCTGGCCCTTTCTACATGCCCACACCAAGTGTCTGGCGGTTGACATCTGGCGGGGTCCAAGTGCTCCAGATCTTTCACATTTTGGTGCCTTGGCCGCCCCTTCGCTTCTAGCAGAGGCTTCAGAGCACCTTCCACGGTGCAGTGATGAGTGAGGGCTGCTACCAATCATGCTCTGGTAACTCAAAAGACCTGGAACATCCTGGAACATGACACCATGACACCATGACACATGGAGTGGTGGAGTATGTGCATCTCCGGTGTCCTTTTTTCTTGTTTCCTTTTGATTACCATTTGGATGTGGGTCAAAATGGAAGACCTAGGGGACCACAGATGTGAATGTCTAGTTTAGTATTAACCATCCAATTATTGGGGTACCTAATTTTGACCCATACCCATTTCAAGCCATCTTTCTTGCCATCTACCACCAGCTGCCGCCTTTGCCCACTTCCACCAGCTGCGCATCACAGAGCCACAATTGCCTCGACTGCAATTGGAAAGGTGCATCTGGATGCATCTACTATATTTCATATGGTAGTGTGTAAAAACCTTGTACCCCTGGTGAACATCAAAATAGTTGGTAAATGGATGTTCATCCCCCTAAAAATGGTATTAATAGGTATTGACCCATACCCATATATGTAGTATGAGTTTTTCAGACAAAATACCCACACATTCATGACTGGTGAGAGAGTTTGCCGGGTTTTGAGCTTTCTGGCGCTGTGACATGCGAAATGAGGACTTGGACTTGGATGCACTTTATACATTCTTTTTACTCATAATTGACTCATAATGAGGACCTCAACATACCTCATCGTTGGATTGCATCACTCAAAATTGGCGCAGGATTCCTTTTGCTCACTCAAAAGCCTAGCTTCTAGACCGTCGTTGCCTCGGGCACTTTAGCATCTTTGGCCAGGCGTCGAAGCGGGGAGGGAAGTACCAAGTATCAAATGAAAATTGAAACAGAAACCGAAATAACATCAATCATGGAGGTACGGAAACACCTGGTAGTGCACTGGTTGCAGCAAGTTCCGATCCTTGTCCGCAAAAAAATGCATGAAGCACAGGTAACAGAAATATCCCGGATCATGCGGAATCCTGTCGGATCCGTGCACAACAAACGTCGCCTGATTCTGGAAACAAGCGCAGCAATATCGTTTGAAGAATTTTCTCAGAAAAACCAAAACGGGGTAGGACTCCTGGAAGGGACAGTCACATGCGAGGTTGAACTTTCGAGCACCAGTAAAATACATCGCGTGCTCTATGTCTCCTTGGTGAATGTAGACGCACCTTTCACCAAATGGAATTCGTTCAATGTCAAAGAGTCGAATGCCCATGCTCCGGGACTTTTCCTCCCGGACTGTTATCTCAGAATTGTTTGTGTCTTTTAAGTGTTTGATCAGCTCAGGCGCATAGTCGACAGAGCGTTCACTTCGAAGGTCTGAATAGAAAATACCATCGATAAACATGCAAGCAGATTCCAAACGAGTCGGGCCATCATATTCATGGTCTGACGCAAAGTAAAATGCATCCCTCAAATCATGCAGGGTTTGGCTACCAAGAACATCGAACTCCTGCTGCTTCCTTCCTTTCTCGTCACAGACTTGAATAGTAAAAATAATCTCACTTGCTTCAACTCGCTTCACTTCATCGGGTACGATGCTCAGGTCAGGCTGAACACATTCGTTCTCACCTTCTTGACTTTGCGGATATTCCTGGCCATATTTGGCCAGAGTTTGATTCAAAAGCCTCTTGTGGGGATTTCCCTGGACTGCGCTGCTCCTGTAGACAGTTTGCCAAGTAGGGTCTTGCGAAGAAGATTCTAAGATCATCAAGGCAGTGGACAATTCTGAGCAAGTTTTCCACCGCTTTAAAGACAAATCCTTGTAGGTTGGCATTTTTGGCACTTCAACTCTCCCAGTCCCGGATTCTGCGCTTGCTTCCTGGGTGGATGAAGATGCTCCAGCTGAATCCAGGTCATAAGCGCACCTGCGGTATTTGTTCCTGGGGATTGCTTTGTCTCCATTGTCTCCTAGCAGGTCTTCTTTTTTCAATTGCTCGTCAATGATGTCTTGGACCATTTCGCTGGCCTGTTTCAGGCGGGTATTGCTCACATCCAGGTCAATCTGGGAGGCAACGGCATCTTCTTGGGGACTCACCGCAGCAACACCCTCCAGCAAATGCTCCGCGCGAAGTGTCATGGTCTTGTGGTCAGCATCCTCGGGCAACTCCCTCCAGGGGTAAGAGACCTGCAACCTGCCCCACTTCAATGGTTTACATTTCTTTCTGCCTGACAGGGCGGTCTTTGGTTGAGGGACCAAGTCCTCCCAATTCTCGGTCTCATCCTCCTCTTTGGGTTCTATTTTCACAAATTTGTCTTGTTTTACATCCTCATCATCCTCATCCTCCTCCTTTGCCGACAGGAAAGCGTGCTCCATCTATCAGCGTTTAATGGGATGGCATCCCAACGCAGTCAATCTTTCACCCTGAGCCAAATTTAGTGGAAGCAAACATCGTTCAATATACATTGCTGATGCAAATTACAGTTGCTCACGTTGCAAAGATATTGCATAAATAAATTGTCGAAACTTAGTCTAAACATTGCAAATATCCTTAAAACATCAAAGTTGTTCCCAACAACCCCGAATAAGGGAGGAAAACTGGCAAACTACGTAGATAAAGATCTAAAAAAAAACATGTCCCCTCCTTGTGAGATATCACCTACGATAGGTTGGAGCCTGCATGACTCTGGACTCAACCATAAATCTGACTCACTCCAAACTAGGATTCTTCAAAAATCGCCACCATAGCATGCCGACAGCTGTGCCACCAAAAGGCTTGGCCAAGTACTCTGCAAGACATGCCGCTGCGCCACCAGCTGATATGGCTGGAACCTGCAAGGTACAAAGATCTGCCAAGGGGCCAGGTGCACATATCTTCTCACGGCAGGAGATCCACCATTAGAAAACCCTTGATGTTAGCTGTTGGATGCATCAACCATCTGTACCTTCTGTTTGCCTTGTCATCCTTGGTCCTCTTGTCCACTCCCTGCAAAAATGAACATAATAGGGGCTGAGCCCTGTAGACCTCAGCATATACAGTATGTTTATCTTATCTCCTTCCTCAAAACAGCACAAAACCATCGAAGTCCAAACGATTTGAGGAAATAGATACCGTAATTTATCATAAGATAAGGATACAGTATAGATGTTTTGATGTATAGATGTATAGATGTATGGATGTACAGATAGATAGATGTATGGATGTACAGATAGATAGATGTGCAGATAGATAGATAGATAGATAGATAGAGAGAGAGATAGATAGATAGATAGGTAGATAGATAGATAGATAGATAGGTAGGTAGATAGATAGGTAGATAGATAGGTAGATGGATGGATGGATGGATCGATAGATAGATAGATAAGATAAGATAAGATTAGATTAGATTAGATTAGATTAGATTAGATAGATAGATGGATGGATGGATGGATAGATTATTGATAGGTAGATAGGTAGATAGGTAGACAGATAGACAGATAAGATAGATAGATGGATGGATGGATAGTTGGATGGATGGATGGATGGATGGATAGATAGATAGATAGGCGGATAGATAGATAGATAGGTGGATAGATAGATAGATAGGTGGATAGATAGATAGATAGGGTAGGATAGGATAGGATATAAGATAAGATTAGATTATATAGAATAGAATAAGAATAAGAATAAGAATAAGACTAAGAAAAAGAATAAGATTGGAATAGAATAGAATAGAATAGATATATATATATATTATATATATAGCATTATATGAATTATATGTGTATAAAAAATATGATATATGTATTATAATTGGGTCTACAGCACTACCCCCACCTCAAGGAGGCACACGTGGCGAACACTCCACAGGCTGATGTCCACCGCATCCTGCGGCAGACTATTCTCCAGCCATTTTCCACCAGTTCACAGAGTTTGCCCAAAAAAACCATAGGAAAATGGTGGTTTAATGGGATTTAATGGGATTTAATGGGATATACCCTCTGGTAATTTAACATGGCTATGGAAAGATCCACCATTTTTGATGGGAAAATCCACTATTTCGACTGGGCCATTTTCAATAGCTATGTTAAATTACCAGAGGGTATCTGGTTGGCGGTTTTAACATGTTTTAACCATCTTGAAAAATATTAGATTAGTCCATGGGAAGGATGACATCCCATATATGAAATGGAAAATGAAAAATGTTTGAAACCACCAATTAGTTATGAAATGATGAAACAATTAACATCCAAGTTGTCCATAAAGCCTGGAATTTCTCCACCGTCCCATCTCTCCGTCAGGGGACCATTGGATGCACTCTTAGGCACCGGGAGCCGGTGGGTTTCGAAGCCGCAACACTCCTGGGGTTGTCATAAAATCTTCAAAAACAGCTTGAAAGTGGAGCCTCAATGGCTTCTGGCAGGGGTCAAATCACCCAAAAGGATTGAAAGGATCAACAAAAACTCGACTTCTAAGGGGTTTCACCTTCGCACTTCTTTCCAGCCATGGTGACAGCCATGGCCCCACATCTCCCCCCCCCAGCCCTGTCCAGAGCTTGGAAAAAATCCTCGGTGGCCTGCGAAAAGCATGAGCTTTTGACTGTCACTCAGCTGTCTAGATCATAGATTTCTGAATCAGTTAGATAATAAAAGTACGTGATATTACGTGATGCAGTGATGCACCATTCCATAGCAAGCATGGTTGGTCTTTGGTTTGCTTATATCCCTAGACATCCCTAGACATCCCTAGACTATCCTAGACTCACCTCTAAATCACGCTCTCGCTCCGCCAGCAGGAAGGTATCAAAGCGCAAACGTGACAGCAAACGAAGCAAAGGGTTTTGCAGCCTCAGATTGCCAGGCTTCCAATTAAATACGTTGGTCTTTGGCCAATCTGAAGGCACAAGTCTCAGACAAAGGCAAATAGGTTTGAAATGGTTTGAACAGTTTTGGACAGTGTGTGCCCGAAGTGCGTATATTATTTCTCTGTGCTGTACTTTTTAGAAACATATTCCAAGCTGGCTGGCTGCCAATACAAACATTACAAACCAATGTGGTACGCAATGTATATGTTTTTTTCACCACCATCAACTCCTGTTGCTGGGGCTTATTAAATGCTATTAAGTAAGCCCATATTGCTGGGGGGTTTACCATTGGGGTAGCCTCAAACTCCCATGACGGCGTTTTCAGGCAACATCTGCTCCAGGCCCCGGGTCAAGGCAAACTCACGGGCAGCAGACCAGCCCAAATCACCACCCAGCAGGACATCCCACTGCCTGCAGGCGACGCTCTTCATCTGTTCATCACAAAGGAATACTACGTAATCATTGATGGTTGATGAACAGAGCATTGATGGTTCACAGTCTCAAAGTCACAGAGCATTGATGGTTCAAAGATGTTCACTCCAGTCATCCTTCATCATTCAAGCTGCAGCCAGCGCATATTCAGCCACAACAGACTATAACCAGCCATAGCCCACGCTACCCAAAATGGGCCCAAGACATCCTAAGCATGGCTGGCGCACCTGTCCATGACCCACTCTGGTGGTGACCTCCAGTCTATCACCTGAAATTGTGTGACATCTCAGCATGACACCGGTTGCCAAATTCGAAGCTGAGCTAAGGGTATAATATGGGAATCATAAGGGATAATCGGATAATATGGGGATGCGGGGATAATACATGGTATGCAGTCTGCCCTTCATTCCACATTGGGTCTCTGCTCCCTTCTTTTGCCTTGATTCTTGGCCCGTGCAAACATACTGTCAGCTATCTTTTCCATGCGAAAACACCAACTTCAAGAAACAAGTCAAGCCGCTGCAAACAGTACCATAGTCAGAAATAGCTGGAGGGGATCCCAACATATCCCAACTGTTGGGCTTACACGGGCTTATTACATGTTACATGCAGTTACAAGAGTATTATGAGATGTTATAAGTTGTAACCCCAACTACGCCCACGTCTGCCTACCGCCGACCTCTGCCTTCCAACGGCAGCCGCTGGCCGACTCCAAGAGCTCGGCGTTTGCGGCGCCACTGGCATGGGCTGCAGCCTTGGTAGAAAAAGTGGTCGGGGATGCTGCGTTCAAATAAAATGCTCAGATTATGGTCAGATTCACCAATAATGATAATATAAATTGTAAATTGGTAATATATTATGATAATTTTGTCGATATGCGTTCAAGTATGTTCGAAACTCTAAATTGGGATAAATTGGGTTTCAAGCACAAGTTCTATGCAAACTAGACATAAGCAGCCCTAAAGAGAATCTATCTGGAGAGTCATGTTTGCTCAGCCAGGGTACAATGGTATTGTCGGCATCGGTGGACACACAATCATGGCCTCTGAGTGGCTACAACAGCAAATCATCGGCTCTTAAGGTGAGAAAATCGACAGCTAAGGGAATCTCGCAAAAACATCTGGCGGCGCTCAGCTTGCCTAGAAGGGCTGCCACAAGACCGGCAAGTGATAGTCCAGCGCCCAACTCCAAGACTGTCAAGGGCCTGGAGAGCTTTCTCTCATCTCGCAGCAAGATCTTAAACCCTTTTCTGATCTTTACGCAAGATGCATTCTATGAATTTCTATGATCTCATCTTGCTGATTCTTTGTAGAGCCCTATGATATCCATCTCCTGTACATCGATGGCACCTTGATGTATCCAAGAGCTGCGGAAGGGCAGCCGCCAGGACCAAGCCTGGATCCCAAATATCAACGCCTGGCACCGGCTGAGACCAAGTTGCCCAGTGACAGGTTCGGAATGAGCTGATTTCAGCATAGTTCAGCAATCTTTGGGGAAAGTTGTTTTTACCACTATCTCAACAATTCTTCTCAATCACTGTTCTTACCAAGGCAGAGTTTTGTGGAGGAAGCGTAAGTTGTTGCAGTTTTTGGCCACCCAGGCCATGGCAAGGCCGGCCATGGCCGGCCTGTGGATGCCCAGCAGTTGGGGTCGTGAAACTCGATGTCATCCACTTCTGGAGGAGGGACTGCCATCGGCAAGATGAACTGAGGATTCCTCAATGGGAACATTCCATTGAATAGCACCCCCTGTGCCACAGGCATGCGATGTGTGTTCCAGACATGACCATGCAATACATATAATTAATATTAATTAATATAAGTTAATATACGTACAGGTATATATACATGTGTATATATATATATGAATAGATTCCATATTGTGTACACTTGTGATTGCAACCATGTTCAGTGCATTTGCTGTATGTTCTGCACTTTGGCGCTGTGCAACCTCTGCAAGACGGTCACCTCAAACCAAGTAGCGGTTTGCTGAAGCAAAACTCCAGCGAACTAGCCTTGGTTTGGGCCCCGAGTGATTGGATGTTTGCCTTCACCAAACGTACTGGAAACAAGGAGTCGAGAAATGTGAGATGCACGTGACATGGTTTTAAGATGTGTTAAGCAACATTCCAAACAGGATATTCCATATTTGTGCCGCTCAGTGCAGTCTTAATAGCTTCCCGCAGCTTGTGAGGCAGTGGGAACAGAAGGCCATACCTGCAACCGCTGTCAGGGATCAATTTGGTTCAGGAATTGGATGTACGGTCAGTACAGCAATAGGTCAAGGCCTAGGACTTTGCAATGTTGTCTAATTCTTTTCGTTTTGAGATGTAAAATACTGATGTTTTGTAAATTCACTGATGTTTTACTCATGTTTTACGACTTCGTCTTTGTCGTATCATGATGGGTTCCCTTCGCTTCCAGGCCTGGTCGCCTCAAGGCGAGCGAAAGCGCTCAGCACTTGGGCTTTGCCCAGAGACTCGGCTATCAACACCTCTGCCCTGCGTCTCTGGTGAAGGACATCATGGACATCTACAGTTGGGGTACACATGAATCATCATTATCATGTTAATTATTGTTTTAATGTTTAATCATAAATATCAAAATAACTACTATTCATTTTTGTATAAGTTTCTTGCAAGACATTCAACTAGACGACGGATGGCCCGAGAGCGTAGAGGAGCAGAGTCTTCTGTTGTTAGTATGGAGACACGCTTTTTACACACAGGCTCTTTTACACACAGACGTTTTTACACACAGACGCTTTTTACACACAGACGCTTTTTACACGCAGGCGCTTTTACACACAGAAGCTTTTACACACAGACGTTTTTACACACAGACCCTTTTACACACAGACGCTTTTACACACAGACGCTTTTACACACAGACGCTTTTTACACACAGGCTCTTTTACACACAGAGACTTTTACACACAGAGGCTTTTACCCACAGAGACTTTTACACACAGACGCTTTTACACACAGAGACTTTTACACACAGACGCTTTTACACACACGCTTTTACACACAGACGCTTTTACACACAGACGCTTTTACACACAGACGCTTTTACACACAGAGGCTTTTACACACAGACGCTTTTACACACAGAGACTTTTACACACACAGACGCTTTTACACACAGAGCCTTTTACACACAGACGCATTTACACACAGACGCTTTTACACACAGACGCTTTTACACACAGACGCTTTTACACACAGACGCTTTTTACACACAGAAGCTTTTACACACAGACGCTTTTACACACAAACACTTTTACACACAAACACTATTACACACAGACGCTTTTTACACACGACGCTTTTTACACACAGACGCTTTGACACACCACACACATTTACACAACAGACCCTTTTACACACAGACGTTTTTTTTTTAAACACAGAACGCATTTTACACACAGACGCTTTACACAGGAACATTTTACAACACAGAAGCTTTTACACGCAAACACTTTAACACACAGACACTTTTATACACAGACACTTTTCCACACAGAAGCTTTTACACACATACGCTTTTACACACAGACGCTTTTACACACAGACCCTTTTACACACAGACGCTTTTACACACAAACACTTTTACACAAACACTTTTACACACAGACGCTTTTACACACAGACGCTTTTACACACAGACGCTTTTTACACACAGACGCTTTTTACACACAGACGCTTTGACACACAAACACATTTACACACAGACCCTTTTACACACAGAGGCTTTTACACACAGAAGCTTTTACACACAGACGCTTTTACACACAGAGACTTTTACACACACAGACGCTTTTACACACAGAGACTTTTACACACAGAAGCTTTTACACACAGACGCTTTCTACACACAGGGGCTTTTACACACAGACGCTTTTACACACAGAGACTTTTACACACACAGACGCTTTTACACACAGAGATTTTTACACACAGAAGCTTTTACACACAAACACTTTTACACACAAACACTTTTACACACAGACGCTTTTACACACAGTCGCTTTTACATACAGACACTTTTACACACAGCCGCTTTGACACACAGACACTTTTACACACAGACGCTTTTACACACAGACGCTTTTACACACAGACCATTTTACACACAGACACTTTTACACACAGAAGCTTTTAAACACAGAAGCTTTTACACACAGAAGCTTTTACACACAGACGCTTTTGCACACAGACGCTTTTACACACAGACGCTTTTACACACAGACTCCTTTACACACAGACGCTTTTACACAGAAGCTTTTACACACAGAAGCTTTTACACACAAACACTTTTACACACAGACGCTTTTACACACAGACGCTTTTACACACAGACGCTTTTACACACAGACGCTTTTTACACACAGGCGCTTTTACACACAGACAAGTCCGGCACAAGTAAAATCGCAATTTTACCTCAGTTTTTGACGATCGACCCTCATTTCGTGCGAAAGGGTTGCTCCGGGACAAGTAAAATCGCAATTTTACCGCAGTTTTTGACGATCGACCCTCATTTCGTGCGAAAGGGTTGCTCCGGGACAAGTAAAATCGCAATTTTACCGCAGTTTTTGACGATCTACCCTCATTTCGTGCGAAAGGGTTGCTCCGGGACAAGTAAAATCGCATTTTTTTTCAGTTTTTGACGATCGACCCTCATTTCGTGCGAAAGGGTTGCTCCAGGACAAGTAAAATCGCAATTTTACCGCAGTTTTTGACGATCGACCCTCATTTCGTGCGAAAGGGTTGCTCCAGCACAAGTAAAATCGCAATTTTTCCTCAGTTTTTGACGATCGACCCTCATTTCGTGCGAAAAGATTGCTCCAGGACAAGTAAAATCGCAATTTTTCCCCAGTTTTTGACGATCGACCCTCATTTCGTGGGAAAGGGTTGCGTTTCGTGCCGTCTCGTTGGCACTGCCCCTGCTCCCGCTTTCAAAAGAGAAATAGAAAAGAAGGAGAGGGCAAGAGGGCAAGAGGGCAAGAGGGCAAGAGGAGAAGATGTGAGATGAGAAGATGAGAAGATGTGAGAAGATGTGAGAAGATGTGAGAAGATGTGAGAAGATGTGAGAAGATGTGAGAAGATGTGAGTGGAGGTGTGAGAAGATGTGAGAAGATGTGAGAAGATGTGAGAAGATGTGAGAAGATGTGAGAAGATGCGAGAAGATGTGAGAAGATGTGAGAAGATGTGAGAAGATGTGAGAAGATGTGAGGAGATGTGAGGAGATGTGAGAAGATGTGAGAAGATGAGAAGATGAGAAGATGTGAGAAGATGAGAAGATGTGAAGATGAGAAGATGTGAAGATGAGAAGGTGTGAAGATGAGAAGATGAGGAGATGAGAAGATGTGAAGATGAGAAGATGAGGAGAAGATGTGAGGATGAGAAGATGTGAAGATGAGAAGATGTGAAGATGAGAAGATGTGAAGATGAGAAGGCGTGAAGATGAGAAGATGTGAAGATGAGAAGATGTGAAGATGAGAAGATGTGAAGATGAGAAGATGAGGGATGAGGAGAAGATGTGAAGATGAGAAGATGTGAAGATGAGAAGATGTGAAGATGAGAAGATGTTTTACAGACCCCCACTATTGGAAGAACCCTGCGCTCAGACGCTCTCGGGAAAAACTGCTGGCCAAAATTAAAGGACCGGATAACCCCACAAGGCAATTTCTTCCAATAATGAGCACCAAATGTTGTAGCGGGGACGGGGAAAGAAGGAACGACAAAGGAGGTGATGAAGGATCGAGAAGTAAAACAAAGTTGTATGTGACAAAGTTGCATGTGAAATATGTTGTGTGACAAAGAAAGATGGTGTGTGTGTGTGACAAAGTTGTGTGTGAAAGATGGTGTGTGTGTGTGAAAGTTGTGTGTGAAAGAGAGAGTGTGACAAAGCTGCGTGTGAAAGATGGTGTGTGACCCTGTGGTGTGTGAAAGATGGTGTGGCGAAAGATGGTGTGTGTGACAAAGTTGTGTGTGAAAAATGGTGAGTGAAAGATGGTGTGTGACAAAGTGGTGTGTCAAAGATGGTATGTCAAAGATGGTGTGTGAAAGATATTGAAAGATGGTGTGTGAAAAACTGGTGTGTGAAAGATGGTGTGTGACGAAGTGGTGTGAAGGATTGTGTGTCAAAGATGGTGGGTGACAAAGTGGTGTGTGAAAGATGGTGTGTGACAAAGTTGTGTGTGAAAGATGGTGTGTGACAAAGTGGTGTGTGAAAGATGATGTGTCAAAGATGGTGTGAAAGATGGTGTGTGTGTGTGTGTGACAAAGTGGTGTGTGAAATATGGTGTGTGTGACAAAGTGGCGTGAAAGATGGTGTGTCAAAGATGGTGGGTGACAAAGTGGTGTGTGAAAGATGGTGTGTGACAAAGTTGTGTGTGAAAGATGGTGTGTGACAAAGTGGTGTGTGACAAAGATGGTGTGTGTGTGTATGTGTGAAAGATGGTGTATGACAAAGTTGGTGTGTGAAAGATGGTGTGTGACAAAGTTGGTGTGTGAAAGATGGTGTGTGTGACAAAGATGGTGTGTTAAAGATGGTGTGCGACGAAGATGGTGTGTGAAAGATGGGTGACAAAGATGGTGTGTGAAAGATGGTGGTTGACAAGGATGGTATGTGAAAGATGGTGGTTGACAAGGATGTGTGTGAAAGATGGTGAGAGATGTGTGAAAGATGGTGTGTGAAAGATGGTGTGACAAAGATGGTGTGTGAAAGATGGTGTGCGACAAAGATGGTGTGTGAAAGAGGATGTGTCAAAGATGGTGTGTGACAAAGTGCTGTGTCAAAGATGGTGTGTGACAAAGTTGTCAGATGGTGTGTCAAAGATGGTGGGTGACAAAGTGGTCTGTCAAAGATGGTGTGTGACAAAGTTGTGTGTGAAAGATGTTGTGTCAAATATGGTGGCTCCAAGCGCGCCGCCAGAGCCAGCCCAATGCCATAGGCGCCACGCCTGCCACGCAAAACGAAGGTGGATGTCACCAAGTGCCACGCGTGCCACACGAAACGAAGGTCCATGTCAAGCCACACGCCTGCCACGCAAAGTACAGCGGCGTCACCGGCGACCAAGCGCGCCCAAGCGCGCCCAAGCGCGCCACCAGAGCCAGCCCAGTGCCATAAGTTCGAGGCCTGCCACGCAAAACGAAGGTGGATGTCACCAAGCACCACGCCTGCCATGCAAACGAAGGTGGATTTCACCAAGTGCCACACCTGCCACGCAAAACGAAGGTATGCGTCGCCAAGTGCCACGCCTGCCACGCAAAACCAAGGTGGATGCCACCAAGTGCCACGTCTGCCACAAAGGTATGTGTCGCCAAGTGCCACGCCTGCAACGCAAAACGAAGGTGGATGTCACCAAGCGCCACGCCTGCCACGCCAAGCGCAGGTATGTGTCGCCAAGGGCCACGCCTGCCACGCAAAGTTGGACAGCGATGCCATAAGTGCCACACCTGCCACGCAAAATGAAGGTGGATGTGACCAAGTGCCACGCCTGCGACGCAAAAACAACGTAGATGTCGCCAAGTGCCACGCCTGCCAGGCAAAGTTGAGCGGCGTCACCGGCAACCAAGCGCGCCCAAGCGCGCCACCAGAGCCAGCCCAGTGCCATAAGTGCCACACAAAATGAAGGTGGATGTCACGAAGCGCCACACCTGCCACGCAAAACGAAGGTGGCTGTCACCAAGTGCCATGCCTGCCAGGCAAAACCAAGGTAGATGTCGCCAAGTGCCACGCCTGCCACGCGAAACGAAGATAGATGTCGCCAAGTGCCACGCCTGCCATGCAAAACCAAGGTAGTCGCCAAGTGCCACGCCTGCCACGCAAAGTTAAGCGGAGTCGCAGGCGACCAAGCGTGCCCAAGCACGCCCAAGCGCGCCACCAGAGCCA